>CAODLS011074536.1:0-16103 GCA_948243855.1 Flueggea neowawraea | reverse complement strand
GAACATTGGGGACAATGTTCAAAATAAGTGTAGGGGAGGATTTAGTGATTGCTTATGCTTAATTGTTTATATGTCATTTATTGCATACGATATTATGTGAAAATTGGTTAAAATTTTTGAATTTTTGCTTGAAATTCAATTCAATGGTTAGCCTTTGGCATTCAGTTGCTTGAAAAAAAATTTAGATACTTTGAAACCAACATCCCTTATAAAGCCATTCATGAAAATTTTTGGTTTCTATGCACCTTAGCTTCAAGAAAAGACAACCCCTAGTACAAGAACCGAGAAGGATTACTTTAGATTTGCACACAACCCTGTGAGATTTTGAGACATTAAATACTTTATGTTATTGATGTGTGTATCATTCATAGTAAGACCCTGCTGAGACTTGTTATGAAGTGCATTTTTAAGATACTAAAACGATGAAAGGAATTGATTGTCAACCCCTTATTTTATCCTTTTTCTTCAACATCTACCTTTTATATTAATCTCTTGTTCACCCCTTTTGATCCTTGATCTTTTTCTTCTTGTGGACCCAATTAACCATCCTTATTTTGTTCTATACCTCAACATTTGAACCCTAATTTGAGAGACTTGTGTTAATGACACATTTCCAATTTAATAATTGTTGGGTTTTATATCAGTGCTATGATTTCATTTTAAATTAGACATGTCTTACAAATGTTATGTTATGCTTAAATGGTAAAAAGACACGGTTTCCCAATTTGTATGTTTCACAGAAATATAACGTTGCTTTCTTCTATTCATGTATAAAAGAAAAAAAAAAGAAGAAGAAAAGAAAAATAAATAAATAAATAAAATGAACAAAGGAAGAAAAGCAACGAAAAAGAGTGGCAAATAGAGGTAACCTTGTTTTGTTAAGCAAAGACATGTAGTTTATTTTAGTTTGCATTGATTTGTTATGCTTAGGTAATTCGTGTACCACTTGCTTCCATCATTATTCTCTCAACTTATTAAGCCATTCATTAGGCCCATTACAAGCCAATAAAATCCTTTTTGATCAGTATTTTGATGTGAATTATTACAGTGGTTACGATTTGACTTTGCACCAAACTTTAGTAAGCCTTGTTATGGGTGATTTGAGTGAAATATTACACCTAAACACTTTGAGAAATAGAGTGTAACTTTTGAGGGTATGAATTTGGCCATCATTCTAGGGGGGCATTACTAGTGTGGAGATAATATTTTTAAGGTTGTTGGCTAACCTGGAGTTAGTTGTGTCTTTTCTTGAATCTTCGGTGCATGTCGATTTGGGTACTACATGATGTGGGGATAATGAGGGTAATGTTTGGGAATCAAGGTTCTTGATTAATTTTTCTATATTGAATACTTGAGGACAAGCATTGGGTAAGTGTGGGGGAGTTTGATATGTCTTAAATTTACACATTAAGTCAAGCATTAAAGTGTAGCATTTTCTCCATCCATGTGCTTAATTGTCGATGTTTTTACATGTTTTCACAATTTTTGTAGGTTGATGAAAATGAATTAAATTGGACGAAAAATGGATGAAAATGCCATGGAAAACAATTTTTTGAAGTTGGAAGATCGATGAGAGCAAGTGCGACGAAGATCGGATCAAGAGACGTGAAGATTTGGCCATTGGAGGAGCCAAGGCTGGTCACGGCCGTGACTTTTGGCACCTCATGGCCATCAACACTTCCAGTAGCCACTCACGGCCATGACCAGCAGAAATCACGGCCGTGAGTGACCTGCAGATGGGACAAAATTGCATGGCGGGAAGGGTTATTTGGAGGACCTTTTTGTGGACACTTGGGGGCATTTTTTGCCACATTTTCACTAGGGTTTCAACACATGTCAAGGGGCATAAATACCCTCTCTTATTCATTCTTCCAAAAAAATTTTACACTCTCCATCTTTTTATTTTGTTGCAAGAACACATTTTTCCCTCCTCATCTCTTGTGAAGAACGTACATCAAGGGTTAAAAGAGAAGAATGAGACACTTCAAAGGCTTGGAGATTTCTTTAAAAAAACATCATAGAGAAGCTTCTCTACACCTTATTTCCTCTATTTTATCCTTGTTTTCATTGTTGTTTACCATGATTTGTGTAGTGAATCTTTGCCTTAGTTTTATGAACTTGATCATGGTAGGCTAAACCCTTTGTTAGGGTTGAGAGATGTAGACTTTTTATGGATATCTGTTATATTTATGAATGGGTTTGATGTATTTCAGGTCATACTTTGTATTTTTGTTGGATTGATTCAATGACTTGTGTTGAATGAATGTTGTTATGCTTGATCAACAGGATAATGTTATTGACAAGTTTAGCTAAAGGATCGGAAGGTGAAACTTAAATGAGGGTTATAAGCATTGAAATTACCATAATTAGGGCATACATACTCTATGTAAGTGAGGTATTCAATGAAAGTCCCAAATGAACGTAATGAGTCTAGTTTAGTTAGGTGAGGCCGAAAGGACCCTCCTAATAAATGTAGACATAGTTTGAATGAACTCGGGAGAGGCTTTAAGCGACATTAGTGAGAGAACACTCATTCCACTAAGAACCCATTCATAAGTATAACAAATAGAATTCTAGGTCGAGTCTCAAAAAACCTAACATATTCTTATTTATTATTCATTTCTTTCCACAATTTAATTTGAGCATTTACATTACTACATTGTTGTTTTAATTTCAAAAATATAAAAATCAATTGTTGAACTTTTAAATTTTTTTGTCACGAATCGATCACATTAGCAAACAATTCTCGTGGATTTGGTACCCTAGGGATACTCCCAAGGGAAAAAACTGTAACGAAAATCGTGTGCTTGCAGAAATTCAGTCACAACCTTGTCTAGCCTTCTTCTTTTGGTCATTCAACTAGATTTGTTCTAACTACAACTAATGATGGCCTATCATTATCATAGTCTATTAAAAAATGTCATCAAATCACATATAACATCTCTACACATATATCATTTAAGAACAAGATATAAATACTAAAAATATTGCATTTAAGAACATCATTCATTCATAAATATAGCAACAAGTTATCAAGGACTACATCTCTAAGTCCTAAAAAATAGCTAAGCTATCATGATTATGTTCAACAAAATAACATAATAAAACTCAAAATAAACCATGATAACAACTAATAATATGAAGAGAGAAGAGATAAAACGGATACGGAGAACGCTCTCTAGGTAGCCTTCAAGAAGAATCCTTAGTATTCAAGCCCAATCTCCTTCTTCTTCTTGAAAACCTAAAACTATGTTCTAAAACTATGAAAGAAATAAAATGCGTTCTTCCAAGAAATGGAAGATGATAGATATGAGGTTAAGAGGTAATATTTATACCCCCTCATATATTTCAAAATCCTAGGAAAGAAGTGGCCAAATTTGCCCCAAAGTGTGTACATTTTGTCAACCAAAACAAGGATTGTCATTTTTGTTGAACACTGACCATCTAGGTTGGCCACGATCGTGACATTTGGAGGTCATGGCCGTGATGTGCTACTGCCCATGGTCACGGCCGTGAGGTGCCTCTGGTCACGGCCGTGAAGTGCCTCTTGTCACGGCTGTGACCATGCTTTAACAGTAGAACCCCCTTTCGTGCGTCAACGAACTTTACACTCTTTGAGCCGGTTTTCATTGCCCTTTCTTCCATTGATCTTCCAACTTCAAAAAATGTTTTTTTATGGTATTTTAATCTCTTTTCCATCCATTTTAATGCATGCTTAATCACCCCAAAAATACATGAAAATGTGTAAATACATCGACAATTAAGCACAACTACGGCGAAAATGTTGTATTTTTATGCTTGAATCAAATTGTAAATTTTGGATACAGCAAACTCCCCTACACTTACTCGTTTTCTTGTCCCTAAGAAAAGCAATCTTAATTCTGGGGTAAAAATACAAATTTTAATCAAATGGGTTGAATCATTCTCATATCATTCAAATATCCAAATAAAATGATCAAGAGAACAATCCATGCTATTCATCAATTAAATGAAAGAACGTTAGCATTAAGAAGTTGCAACTTTAAAGTTCAAATATCAAGTCCTCTAATCTATTTGCATCTCCAATGTTTATCTCCCCCTTTTCTAAGATCAAATTTTAAATTGGTCATTTGCTTAAGAGCAAGCTTGACTTTATTCGTTCATTTCCAAAACTAGTGCTTTCTTCTTCTTCTTCTTCTTATTTTTTTATTTTTTTCACTTTATTTTTGGGTTCTACAAACGCAGCCAACAAATTAAGGGTCTCTATGTAAAAACACTTATTTAGGATTCCTTGGGTGTACTAACCTGTTCGACCTCGAGGGTGGTACCCGATGTGCTTTTCCTCGTTTAGGTTCACCCTCAAAAGTTAAACACAAAATGAAGCACCTCATCACTTTAATAAAGCCAAGCCAACTCTAAATTTTTAAAACTAAACCAATTTTAGCACAACTATGTTAGGAAAGAGTTTGCAAACCTTTTATTATTCCACCAAATAGACTAAAATTTTTGAAAAGTGAACTTTCGACCTTGCAAACTAAAAATGCTAAATTTATGTTCAAACAACCAACAAAAAACATACATTCTTCAATTGATCATGTTAAAAGAACATTTAAATGCTACAAGATTTCTTCGAACAAATTCAACCCAAATTTCATTCTTCTCTAATTGGACACATTGTAATTAAAATTTGGCACAATTCAAGCAGAAATTTTGAAGCATTTTTTAGCAAATTCAATCAACAAGAAAAATATATAAACAATTAAACATAGCATTCACTAAACCCTCCCCTACACTTATTTTGAACACTGTCCCCAAGGTTTGACAAAATAAGTCAGGATCAACATCAACAATAGGGACATTTGTAATTGCAACAATAAGCTTAAATGTGAAAGAGATAAAGTTTAGAATGCTTCTCTATTTGTCACCTTGCTTCCATTTGCTCTTTCTTGGAATTAATGGCTGCACTTTTTGTTGCTTTGAGACATGAAGGTTAGTGGAAAACAAGTGCATACATATAAACATGAAATGGACAATATTCCTCCTAACCAATCTTCAAAATAGAAACATATTGTATTGTCATTGCGGACCAAACTTAGTTTAAAGTCTTTTCAAACCAAAAATTATTTTTGTGTCATTTCGGCCGTGAGGTGCCTCTGGTCACAGCCGTGACCATGCTTTAACAGCAGAATCCCCTTTCGCGCGTCAACGAACTTTGCACCCTTTGAGCCGGTTTTCGTTGCCCTTTCTTCCATTGATCTTTCAACTTCAAAAACATGTTTTCCATTCCTTTAAATGCATTCCTAATCACCCCAAAAAATACACAAAAATGTGTAAATACATCGACAATTAAGCACAACTAAGGCAAAAATATTGTTTTTTTATGCTGAATCAATATGTAAATTTATGATACATCAATGATTCTCTATCAAATGGATCACATCCTAGACCATGTTTAGACAATTAAAATCTTTTTAATAAAAGAAAATTTTCAAACTTTTCATTGCCACATGAGAGTTTATTAACAACATATAAAAATGACTTTTGTATCCTATCAATCTCATTTCTCGACTTTTGATACTCAACTAAGCAAGATGAATGATTGGAGGTATTTTCAAGCTCTTTTATTTGATTAATCAAAGTTTCATTTTCATTTTCTAAAGACACATTTTTCCTTTTCAAAACTTTATTGAGCTTGAAAATCTCTTCAAAGTTATTGTTCAAAGACTCAAATGCATCAACAAGCTCTTAGATAGAAGAATTGTTTACTTCATTATCCTCCTCATCACTTGAGTAAGAGCTTTGAGCCATAAGAGCAAGGTTGACTTCCTCCTTGACCTCATCATCATCTTTGTCATCATTCTATATAGCAACAATGAACTCTTTCTTCTGGCTCCTCTCATATTGTGGTCCAGAGGTGGGAACTCTACAATCTTTAGCATAATGGTTCGGTTTGCCACTTTTGTAGCAAGAATCATCATTCTACTTTTTGTTGTAGGATGAGCTATTCTTGTATTCATCTATAGTCCCCTTCTTCATATCCTTCTTTCTCCTTTGCAATAAAGATTTATATCTCATTATGTTCTTTGCATACAGAGAAATTTCTTCATCTTCTTCATATTCTTCACCTTCTTCCTCATCATCACTAATTAATTCCTTAGTTTTAAAAGCTCAGTTCTTCTCTTTTGGTTTGGCCTTGGAGTTTTTATTTTTCAACACAATCTCATATTTAATGAGAGAACCGATTAAATCACTAAACTCCATCCTTTTCAAATGATTTGATTCCATAATAGCCGTAGCCATTGCATCCCATTCCTTTGGCAAATACCTCAAAATCTTCTTTACTTTGTCACTACTCGAAATTGGTCTTCCGTGAGAAGCAAGACCATTGGTTATCTCCAAAAATCAATCAAGCATGCTAGTGATGCTTTCTCCTTCCGTCATTGAAAACAAAGCATAGTCATGTAGCATCATATTAATCTTTGTCTCCTTGACTTGAGTGGTTCCTTCATGAGTGTAATTCAGATTTGGTCCCAATAAGCAATAGAATGGCAATCCAAGAGGGGATGAATTGGAATTTTAGGAAGTTTAAAACTTTGTTGAAAATATTTTGCAAACTAAAACAAATAACAAAGTTCTTTTCAAATCAATACCAAAGTTAAATGCTGAAGCAACTAAAGATCCAATCCACACTCTCAATAATATAAATCAAAAGTAAAATAAAGAGAGAAAAGGAGAGAGAAATTAAAGCCCAATATTTATAGTGATTCAGTCCTCCTTGACCTACATCCACCCCTCTAGATTCACTTGAGAATTTCAATCCACTATCTCCTCACTTCCGGATGGAGGGAAATCGTTTACAACACTTGTTTTTGTGGGATCAACAAGCAAACTTTTACACCTTGTTTTTTTACAGGCTCATCAAGAGAATCATTACCTTAGGGTTTGCTTCTTTTGTCCTGAAAACAATTGGTAATGGTTTTCAGGACAAAAGAAGCAAACCAAACTCTAGTTTTTAAGGGATTAACTAAAAAACCAAACCACTAGTTTTGACAGGCTCAACTAGCAAAATGAACTCTAGTTTTCTAAGGCTCACTAGCAATCACTCTTGTTTTTCTAAGGCACAACAAGAAAACCTAACTATCGCAAGCAAACAACCTTGCTTGATACAAAATCAACCCAAAGATATAACTGATTAATGCTCACACAAACCCAACAATATGATAGCAAGTAAATACCTCAAATGGGTTACAAAGGTAGAGAAGAGAGAAACAATAACAAAAAAGTATAGCAAATGACTCTCTTGTCATCTTTCTTCTCTGAGACGTATATTTATAACCACTAGAAAGAATATAGTCGTTGGAGCCTCGAAGTAGCCGTTGTGAGAGAGAGAGAGAGATAATTCTGATTTTATTTGACGTCACTAGCATTAACGTGCATTATGGCTCTCCAATGTGCATTCTTCATATATGTCCTCAATGATAAGCGTGTGTTGTTGACCATCATCATGCATTGTTGAAGTTGCAGTGCTTCTGGTTGAATAACGCCTTTCATTATGGTGCATTGATGATCATTAGGGTGCATTGATCAAGTCTCCAGCGTGCCTTGATGGATGATCAATGTGCCTTCCTCCACTATCCAAAATATGCACTTTCAACCAGATGATCATCAACGTGCCTTGCTGATGCCTCAACATTCAAACTCTGATTATCTCAGTCGTAGGTATAATTATGTTGTCTTTATATGATTACTCGAGTGACAAATTTGTTACTTGAGTTTTATGTTTTTCATGTCTACAAATCGATTGAATTACTCGAGTGACGAATGTTGTTGGTATAGTATGATTTTTACCACTGATGCTTCAAAAAAGTCACTCAAGTGATGTTCTATAATTAGTCGAGCGATAAGGCACATGAATTACTCGAGTGGGCTTCCACAAGTTACTTGGATGAAATGATGCATGGATTACTCGAGTGATGCTTTTGGTTACTCGAGTGAGCACATTCAACCAATAGCTCTGGATGTATGATACTCAACTGACGAGTATGCTTTACTCGAGTGAAATTTCTTGGGTGAATTGGTACTCGAGTGGATTGTCTTGTTACTTGAGTGAGGCTTTGTCAGAATGAAAAATTCATCTAAGAATCAAACACCATTTTGTTCATCATCAAAACATATAGGGACTTGAATGTTAACCACCTTTGGTTCAACAGCTTTAGAGCAAGATATTGTAAGTTATTGTTGTTATTTTTATTTTATACTGCCTTAGTTATTCTTAACATTATATATTTATAATATTGTATATTTTACTGATATAGGTAAATCAAACTAAACTATTATTAGCACAAGATCTGCATTAAAAGTGAGAATTCAAATTTGATCATGTATGGCCTATTCTTAAAGACATCGAGAAATTTGAAAGTACAAAAGCGGACAATGTAACATACTAGTTTGAAGCACAAGAAGGTAATCTTGTTACATCTCAATCAGATTCCCGCAGTGTAGAATCTCCTGGATGAGCATCTCATGGTTTTTGATCATTTGATCTTAATATAAATGAGGACGAAATAGGTCGTACTTCATCTAAACAACCTATTGGGGTAAAAACAAGCAAAAGGAAAAAGAAAAAATGATGAACAACTTTCAAAAATTTTCAACAAAACGAACAACTTATTGAGATCTCTAAGAAAGGTAACTCTGATTTTCAGCAAAGTTAGGAAGTTCAAATGCAAAAATTTCATGTTACTGAATTCAAGAAAGAGAATAATATTTTATTCAAAGATCTAAGTTCCATTTCTGATCCAAACTTACGTGAGTTTTTCCGTAGTGAAAAAATTAGAATTATGCAAAAACGATCTCAAGGACACGGATTTCAATAAAGACAATACGGAGAAGGAACTTATGCTTAATGATTTTGGAGGATCGGGTTCTGGAAATAATTTTTGACAATATTAAATGCAAAAATCCTTTATGCCCATATG
The DNA here is from genome assembly GCA_948243855.1 of Flueggea neowawraea. NCBI lineage: Eukaryota > Viridiplantae > Streptophyta > Magnoliopsida > Malpighiales > Phyllanthaceae > Flueggea > Flueggea neowawraea. The sequence continues at coordinate 7,146 of CAODLS011074536.1, read as the reverse complement.
TTTTTACTTTTATGTTGTATTGTTCGAACTTTATGTTGGTATTTTTTTAAATCGTATCAATGTAATTTTTATTTTTTTATTATGAAATTTAAAATTTTGGATATGAGTATTTGATAATTTATATAATTAATTTTTATCTTATGTATTTAATTTTTTATTATTAAAATACGCATCATAAATTATATTTAAAATACATTATAAATACATTTTCATTTAAAATATTAAATTTCAAATTTAAATTAAAAATACAATGATAAAATAAAAAAAAATACTAAAATAAAAGAAAGGAACAAAAAAATTGTTATAACCAAATCTATAATAACTTTGTCGCAAAAACAGCAAAAAAAATAAAAAAAAAACTAATGTAGTGTGATTAACACAGAAACAGAATGAAAAAAAAAAAGGCCCACTACACCAAAATGGTGCCATGATTTGGTAATAAATTAGAGGGATTTTATACCAAAAATTACACCATTTTGTTTGGTGATAAGCATCGAATTATTTTCATATGCATCCCAAAATTTCAAAGGTTATAGCTCATCATTGACGAATTGGCAATCATGATTAGATTATAGATGCATATCAGCATATGTGATTGCAAAGATTTGGATAATGTGTTATAATTTTGCTCATTACTGTCTCTTTGGGGTCGACTTATGGGAAAAACTGGACACTTCAAGTATACTTAATCATTGAGTAATATTTTCTTGCTGCATCTATATAAATAATAAAAACTGAGATATTTTTTGAGAATGTCTGCAATCATCAAACTCTAAATTTGAGGACAATTTGATTCTAATTTTTCATATATTTGTGGTAAATTTTGATTAAGAATATACAATTAATTGTGGCTCATTTCAATTTCTTAAATAATATTTAATATTCGTCTACCATTTCATGTTCTTTTTGAAGTCTTCTTCCCTCTAATTGATAAACAAGGTGATAAGGTCTATTATGTGGCATGTCTCTTCTATCTCTATCACAATTGATTTTTCTTGATTTTTAGGATTTATAATATTTTTATTGTTATGATTAACTTCATGCACCAAACCAAATGATGTTGGCACTTAGCTGTTAAAATCTGCAATCATAACAAGTTTATGTATAGTCGCTCGGTTCTCCAAAGAGAGGATGTGTATCAGCACTTAATGATGAAATATTTAAAGTCGAACAATTTTAGGCATTCTACTAAACCGATACCGAGTCGTCCCTTATCTAGAGCTTTTATAAAAAGAATAAAAAGGTCATATGCTAGAGAAATGTTGGTTTTGAGGACTTAGTTTAGAGAGGAGAGTTTGAGGGAAGAAGGAAGAGACGCAAGTCTGATGGAAGGTTCTGGTTATGTTCATTCAACTGATATGAGTTAAAAATGCATATATACGGCTTGTAAGACAAGCTTTACTTTCTTCTAGATACATTCTAGAATTCTCGTCATTACAAAATATGAAGTTCTAAGAGAAAAGCTTGGGGTCATTGTTAGCACCAACATCAATGAGGAGTATTGATTATTGTAAAATATTTTCTGATGTTAAGTGTTGTAGTGTTAGACTTTTTTCTTTGCTTCATATTTTGTAAAATGTTGGTTTTGAGGACTTAGTTTAGATTTTTTGCTCTGATACCAAATCTTCGTCTCTAAAAGCCTTTCTCTGTTCTACAGCTTGAAGAACATTCACCAACTCAGTAAGTGTGAGTTTTCCGATGTCGCAAGTGTCTCCAAGAGATGAGATTTTTGACTCAAATCTCTCTGGAAGAGTCACCATCACCTTCTCTACGATCCTTTTCTCCAGCATTTCTTCACCTAACAACCTGATTTCGTTTACAACCTTCACGACTCTATCAATGTACCCTTTCACGTTCTTTGTCTCCTTCATTCTCAATAGCTCAAATTCTTTTCTTAAATTGAATATCTGTATTTTTCTTGTTTTATCCTACCCGGTCTCACGCCCTGCCACCATCTAGTAAGAATGTGGCAAGTCTGATCCTCGTAGCATCATCAGTGAGCTCCATCACATCAAAGCATCCCTCTACCGTGAAAGTGAAATCCTGGGGATCATCTCCCATGGTGCCCGCAAATCTAGGCGGAGCAAGCTTCAGGAACCTGGTGAGACGAGACTCAACGTTTGACCATGACTCTGTTGGAGCTATAACACATGCTGGTGCAGCTGCCCCAGGTTGAGATGGAATAACTAGTGGCTCGACCACTGGCGAAACTGGTTGACCTCTGGCAGCCTGTCCAGTCAAAAGCGCATCCACCTGTAGAAGAACCTGGGTGAATCGCTGAAGCATATCTATCAGAGCTGCAGGCAGCGGTAGCTTCTGAGGTTGAGGTGCAGAGACTTCTGGAAAACTATGAGTATCATGTTGGTCATCTACAGAATGAGAGACGATGATGGTAACTCTTCCAGAGAGATTTTAGTGAAATCTCTCATCTCTTGAAGACACTTGGGACATAGGACAACTCACACTAACTGAGTTGGTGAATGCTCTTCAAGTTGTAGAACAGGGAAAGGCTTTAGAGAGGAAGATTTGGTATCAGATCAGAAAATCTAAACTAAGTCGTCAAAACCAACATTTTACAAAATATGAAGCAAAGCAAAAAGTCATTACAACACTTAACATCAGAAAAATATTGTACAGTCATCAGCAAGAACAAACAATCTCCACAAACCAGAGATTCACTTTGGCAACTGCGTCGTCTCCATCATCAGCGGTGGTCAACCAGATGAGTCAATACTTGACTCTTTGAGCTGGATGGATTTAATTTAGAGAGATAAGAGTGCATGTGTGGGATTGTATGTAGAAGATCACAGGTTTGTTTGCACTAGAAGGAGAAAACAGATACCGGAGCCAAAGACCAGATTTTTGCACTAGAAGGTTTGATTTGGGCACTCGAAAAGTATCTTTGATCCAGACGAAATAAAGCGGGTTTTTTTTTTTATAATTTTCAATTTTTCATTGTAATATTTGATATTTGAAATATAAATAGAAATCCATTTTTTTTATCTCAACCAATATTCTATACATTGATTTTTTTATATATTGATTTCCAAAAAAAAAAAAATCAGTACACCAAGGATTATACTTAGATTTATTAGACTTATTGCTAAAATATGGATACTAAACCCGAAACACCCGGCCATTCAGGTTTAGCTTATGAGGTGGTTTAATCCGGGCTACTGACGTTCTGATTCTTGATAAGCTAAAATGAATCTACTGTTTAAAGTGAAATTGCAATGGAATTTTTTTTTATGTACATGGTTGGTCTGGTTACCTTGCAACCTGGAAGCACTACTTCATCTGTGAAACAATGAAAGCACTCCTGCTTTGGACAAAACTAAATGTGCCTTTTATTAATCCCATTTCCAAAATAAATTTTCCGTAAAAGGGTTCTAATATTCTATCTCATATGTATTGCAGCCAACTTTTGCTTTTACGAATCTATTGTTGCAATAATGATAAAACAAAAAGGAATTTATTTTTAGAGTAGTTGGTAAATGTGCTTACCTGGTGATTTAGGCAAAGTAATAGTTCGTATTATGTTCATTGACACCGGAAAAAGACAATAAAGGCTCATCTTTTTCCTTTTTTTGTGATTCAAGTTATTAAGGAAAAGAGGGAATTACAGAGTCTGGCCCTTTTTGAAATTTAAATTGCAGTAATGTTACTACGACTCCTTTAATATCTATTATGCAACAATAAGAATTAAAATTTTAAAAATAAAATAGAGTTAGTAAAATGCACGCCCTATATATAGGCCTCATTCTAACTATGAGTTTCTCTCTCCTCTCTCCTTCACCTCTCTCTTCCATCTAACTCCTTTGTCTCTTTCCCCTCTCTCTCGTCTTAGTATTCTCTCTAGCTTCTTTATCTCTTTCTCCTCCATCGACTCCCCCAGCCTACACTGCCACCGAATTCCATGCAGCCTTTCTCACGATGTTCTCTTTGTTGTCTCCCTCGACTCCATCGTCCCCTTGTCATCTCACTCTCTCTAATCTCTATCTCTATCTATGTATAGTTTGTTCTCTCTCCTCCACCCTATATCCCTTTAAGGTTCGTACCCTAGTTACTACCATCCATGAAGGTGTGGTTATTTGCAAAACTATGTTTATGGTCCCAAAATTTTGTAAAATTACAAATCCAGCCCTAAATGTATAATTTTCAATTTGATTATTTTATTTTAAAATATTTTTTAAATATTAAAATTGAAAGACACAAAATTAAACGACATTACAAGAACAAATTAACATTTTTTAAAAAAACAAGTTTTAAATAATAATTTTTAAATTAAACAAAATTTAATCAATTGTTGGTGTTGTACTCAACTTGTACTAGATAAAAAAAATATTTTAATTTCTTCCTCTAATGACGTTAAACAAGCACTTATTGGGAGACAACCCAAGCTTTTAATTTCTTTTGTTCATGTTTGTGTTATTTTGGAAGGTTTCTCCCGCTTTTGGACGGAATCCATAGCAAATTTCCAACTCTATGAACTGTTATTCAGGGAAGTCCCAAACTCAATTTTTTTTCTGCTCTTACTATCTGCACTTAAATTTGAGCTTCATTCTGAACATTGAAGACAATGTCCAATATTAAGTGTGGGGTAGGGGATGACAAATTCTAAACTAAGACCTTAATATTGTGGTTGTGGGTACACATGTTGTTTGATTGTTTCAATGAATTGAATAGTTGAGAATTTTGAATATGCATGTGTAATTTCGATAGCTTGAATTGACTATTTTGGATTAGCATGAGTCTCGAGCTTGTGATCAAATTATTCGCTTTGTTTTTTTTCTTTCCATTCAAATCATTGTTTTACTTGAACAATGGCATGCAGGTTCTTCAAAATAAAAAAAAAATTATATGAATAAGAACTGAAAAGGTTTACTCGTAACTTGCTTGAACATAAACAAGGACAAGTAAACGGGGTTTACAACCTACTCCGTTGTCTTTGGACCTGAGTATGCAAAGCACTGCCATTGGGGGTTTATCAAAGTAATCGGGGACACTCATCACAAATGAGCGGTCTTTGCATGAAAAATGAATTTTCCTTTATGGTGGAAACCTTAATAAGTGCAAAAGCATAGAATTTGAACCCTTAATTTACTGACTTTGTTTGTAGCAAGTAAGTTATTGAGTTGGTTGAATCGATTTAAATGTTTGAATTAAATGTGAATGAGAACTGTATTTTCCTAAGTTGTTGAATTCTTTGCTTTGTAATCAATTTGGTGAGATGAATGGGTGACCAATTCAAATCGAATTCTTTGATCATTTGAGCTCTTCCTTGTGCTAATTTGGGGGTGTTAGTTGGGTTGAGTAGTACCTTATGTATATTTTGAATTCTCCGCCATTCAATTTATTCTCATTTTCTATGACGTGAGTCCCATGCCACAGTACTTTGATTTTGTGAGGATGTAGCCCTTCTTTTAATTCTTTCTTTGCTTGAGTACAAGCAAAATCCTAAGCGTGGGGCAATTTGATGAATGCTCAATTATACATTTTTGCATTGTCGAATTCCTATCATTTTAGGTATAATTGAGATGTTTTCATAGGTTCTGGTGTTTTATTTGTTCATATTTTGTTTTTCAGGTCATGTGATGGTGTCTTGATAGAATTGAATTAAAGCAAGCTAAAACGGAGATGAAACGACAACTTTCGAGGCTTTCAACACAAGACACGGTCTGGGACCACAAGACACAGCCGTGTAATATTGTGTCCTATTTGTCATTATTAAATGCACCTCCAGGACGCAAGACAAGGTTTGAAAGACCAAGACACGATAGTGAAATTTCATGATATGTCTGTGTCCTATTCGCCAGAGTTAAGTGGACATTCAGAAAGTAAGGCACGGCTGTGTCATAGGAGTTTTGTCCGTGTCTTGTCTATTTCAAAATCAAATGCATCCAAGAGCTAAAACAACGAAGCTTTAAAGCAAGACACAATTTTGGAACCAAAGACATGGCCGTTTAATTTTCTTATCGGGTTGTGTCTTACCAGAACACACCATTTTGGCCTATTTAAGCTTGGAATGAATCCTAGTCAATGAGAGTCGCCATTCACACACAAAAACAGAGTTCTATAGATGGAAATAGCTGGTTTTCAAGGGAAGAATGCCTTTGGAGTGGATTTTCTTCAAAATCGAGTGGATTGCTTGATGATTGGAGCATTCTCGATGGGTTCTTTCGTTCTCTCTTGTTTTCATTTCATTTTTGTTATTGTTTCTACTAATATTATTAGCTAAATTAATATGCATCTATATGTGATGAACCCTACGATGAATTTTTGATTTGGTTTTGTTATTTTGTTGCTTTGTTCATGAATTGAGACTCATCTATGATTTATAATATTGCGTTATTGGATTGATTCTACCGGTGTTTTGATTTGATAATTTATTGCATGCGTGGGAATCGAGAGATTTATCGTGTGTTTTGAATCGCTCATAGGTGAGAGGAGTTGCACACAAACCTAGAGATAGGTCAACGTAAATCTTCCGGATTAAGGTCAAACTTAACATGGGAATTCATTAATCTTCGTTAATGCAACGTGGGGGTATTAATTAGGAAGAGATTATGGTTAATCAACTTGACGTTAGATGTTAACTGACTCGAGAGAGAGATTAATGTATGTTAGGAATTCTTACGGTCCAATTGTATGAAGAAGTGACTTAGTGACGAGGTTGGTTTTGCGCAGGTAGTCCTAGGGGGATTCAACATCAGGATCCTATTGTCACCCTTGATTTCCCAGTTCCTAAACTCTCTTTGTTCTGATGTGTTGTGTGTTGGTGTGTCTTCATTCCTTTTGTGTTTATTAATACATGTTTAATTTGTAGGCTAGATAATAGAGAGAGAGTTATTACTAGTACTCTTAGTCCTTATGGGATAGGTGCGCTTGCCTTCCTACCAAGTTTTTGGTGTTGTTGTCAGGGACTAAGATATTAGGAAAGCTTTATCTTTATTAATCTAGCCATTTTCTATTTAGTTGTCTTTGTTTATTTTTCTTTTTCTTGTTTCATTGTTTTCTTTTGTTGGTTTCTTTTGTTTATTTAGTTGTGTTGTTACTTAGTTTTGTTTGTTTATATTTCCTTTTCTTTATTTAGTTGTGTCATTTCCTTTTCATCAACGTCAAGCTAATGATGTTAAACAAGCACTT
>CAODLS011074523.1:0-17394 GCA_948243855.1 Flueggea neowawraea | reverse complement strand
GGATGAATAAACCGGCCAAGATCTCCCCGTATCTCCATAACCATGAAGTTCTGGTAAATGTGGAGCACCCAATATTTGAGGAACAGCTTTAGTAGGTAATAATGGATCTGCACCAGGATATAAACCTCCTGGAGGATAAATCGGAACATCTGATGGTATAATGATGCTTGGAGGAGCTTCTGGCACAGTTGTCTCAAGAGGAATTTCTTCTTTAGGACTGAACTTGTACATAATTGCAGAAATTGCAAACAATGCTTTCCTCACAGCTTCAGGTTCACCATTAATCTATCAGTGCAGAAAGCAAGCTTTATAGTTAACATAAGTCAAGCCTCAAAATAAAATACATCTAAGAGGAGACAGAAATCCATTCTGCATTCTGCGAAAGTGAAAAAGAAAAATCATTTATTGAGAAACTAATCAAAAAATGGGTGTGCAGCAGCAATGATTCACAAAGGCCAAAAGGATAAAAAACTACAAAAGAAAAACTAGTCCCCCTATAATTTGAGAAAATTGATAGTGTAAAACAACAAGATAATTAAAGATGCCAAATACCGACCAGAATAAAGTTGTCGAACTCCATAGCGCATGAGTGTGTTGGGTCAGAAACATCCTTTTTAGTAACTTTAATGCTCGTCCTTGTCTTACTTCTCAGTTTCTTTATAGTTGTGCCAGCCTTACCAATGATATTTGCTGACTGGCTAGATGGGACTAGAATCTGACATTCCTCCTTATCTTTCCATCTTTTGTCAGAATCCACAGTGGATGCAACTGCATTTGAAATGGCAGAGTGAACTCTAAGAAGAGCATCCTGGGCAGCACATAGAGGTTCATCATTGTCACATACATTATCAACATCAACATCTTCTTTCTCCTTGACAGAGCAATAGATTGTTATAACCCTATCCTTCGCACCAGGGAACGGATCAACCACCTTAACTTTTGCCCTTGTTTCTTGCCTTATTATATTAATGACTTTCCCGTTTTTACCTATAACACTTCCAATGACCCCATCTGGGCATAGTATTCTATATACAACCAGTTCCTCATCACCCTTTTCATCCCTGTCAATAGTTCGTCTCTTCTGATTCCTTCCATCGCCATCATGATCTCTCTGGGAACGATAACGCTTTCCACTCTCACCCATTTATTAAATTTTACCAACCCCTGAAAGCAAAAAAACCTACATAAACATAAACCTGAATTAAATTCTGTAACCAAAACCACCTGCACTAAAAGGTAGAACATATTTACTTGGCAATATTACTCCATTTGTTTATGGCGGCGGCACATTTTCTCAAGCGGTTATTGTTCAAATTCACATTAACAAATAATTTCCATTTCACATTGCACAAACAAAAAAATTCTAACGAATTCAAAACCTTCATTAAGACGGTGTTAAGATATAGGTCAATAAACAAAGAGACTTTTAAAATAATATACCGACAACTATCACCATAACAAAGAATCAAACAAAACTTAAAATCAATTCCAAATACATAATTCAACAAACGTAAACGAAAATACAAAAGTAGCAATCAATACAAGTCCTAACAAAATTCACGAAAGGAAGAAAGAAGGTTTGTACAACCAAAAGAGAAAGGGAATTACGAAAGAACCCATTTAAAAATTGGAGGTGGAGATTATATGAGGATTTAATGGATAAAGACCGTACCTTGTGAATGACGAGGGTAGTTAAACCCTAGACAGATTCTCTAACACGACAGAGATGAACCAAAAGACCTGAGGGCTAAGATAGATATGTAGTCCCACTCGAAAGTCAAGTCACTGTTAATTCCCCTTTTTTACCCTTTCCATGAACTTAGTCCTTTTAAGTTTCTGTATCTAAAGCTAGTCCTTCAATGTCTTAAAATTTTAGCAGTTAATCCTTGCTGTTAATTCTAGGATAAATTCCTTTGTCATCCCTGTGGTTTGGTTGATATTATTACGTAGTCTCTGTGGTTTGAAAAGGCTCACCTCCCGTTCCTCGAGGATTTTTTTTGCATTAGTCCAACATGATGAAAAAGCGTCAATTATGTTGATGTGGCAAATTTTTCTAATGACAAAAATCCCTTTCCTTTTGATGTTATCTCTCTCTAGTCTATCTAGCCAACAAGTCTAGTTACATTACTACCCATCCTTTTTAACTCAACCAATCTATCTATAGATAGATAGATAGAGAGAGAGAGAGAGAGAGAGATGGATCTCCGATTATGCTAAAGACGCAATCTATGCTTTGCGTGGTTAATAGAATCGAATAGAGAGAGATGACAGTAGTGTATTAGAATTTGGGTTTGGTGAGCCGAATGAAGGATAAGACAAGGGTTGGTTTTGGATGGCTAGGTTAGATTAGTTTTGGGTGATTACATTGGCTGGATTGGCTCATGAATGTGTTTTGGTATTTGAAGAAGAAAAGGGGTTAGGTTGGTTTAATGGTTGGGTAGATTGTTTTTGACTGGGTTGACTTGATTTGAGTTGGTTGGGTTCATTATATATATTTTAAAGAAAACAATGTTAATTTATTTTTCTCAAAAGAAGGGTATGGTAGGCTCAATTCATTTCTTAGAAAATTAGGTTAATTTTGGTTAAAAATGTGAAATATATTGAATTCTCTCTCCTTGGACTTGTAGGTGATAAATTGAGAGCAAAAGGACTAGAAAAAAACTAAAAGGAGCTTAAATTGAAGAAAGCACAAGCCAAGGATCAAAATTGCTATTTTTCATATTCAAATATGGAACCACATATGGCCCCCGGTGTGCGAGCCAGGTATGGACCGCATGTGGACTGTTTTTATGGGACAAGAAGCATAAAAGACATTGGGGGCCGAGTGTGTGAACTGGGTATGGACCAGGTGTGCACGACAAATGCAAATTTTGGGCAAAATTGCCCTTAATTCGTGGAGAACCCTAAAAATGGCAAAAAGGCTGACATTCTTGGGGAGATTCCCTAACATTTGAATAGTCTAAAGAGAGGAAGGTTAGAGAGAAAAAAGAAGGTTCCATTGAAGAAAGCTTGGTCATTTTGCTAGGTTTTTTGGACAAGAAGGTTTCCTCATCACTCTACCATCTCCTCTCAATTCATTGTTGGTTTGCTCATGAAGTTTTATAATTTATTTTTCTTGTTATTTGTTATTTTTGATATGCTAGCTTAAACTCATATTTAGGACTAAAGGATGTAGCCCCTTTGATAAATATTTAATATGGATTGAATGCTTAATTTGCTTTGGAATGGTTTACTATTTGGCATTTATTGTCTATATGTTTTCATGCTCAACCACCATGATTGCATTATTGAGAGATTTGTGTGATGAATTGAGAGATGAATCACATATTAAGCTCTACAACATTGAATGTGTGTGAATTAAGTTAGATATAACTTATTGTTTATATGATGTTTGATGAAATATTTCTTAGAGCATAATGGGTTTAATTTTATTGATTTTAATCGAAAGAATTTGTGTGGCAGGATCAGACACTATCTAAATTGCTTGAAAGAGAATTTAGATGAATGCAGTGGATTAACACCCACTTCCTTTATAACCTATTAAGTCCATGGTAAATACAAATCATAGGGGGTGAAAACCTTGATATCTTAACACTTTTATATCATGTCTTTGTTTTCCTTTTCTTATCCATTTTACTATTTTTTGTTGCTTTGCTATATTAGTTTCTAAATTTAAGTAAGACAATCATGAAAGCAAATTTCTTTAGCATAACTCACATTTAGCTAATTCATCCCTGTGGATTCGACAGCCCAAAATACTCTGAGGTTTTTAAAGTTACATCAGCAACCGTGCACTTGTAGTTAGAGTCGATCAGGGTAAAATAATTTTTTTTGTTTGATTTTGTTACATTTAACTGGCAGGGACGAACTAAGAAAAACCTTGGAGACAAGAGAGGAGCCTTTTCAAACCATAGGAACCACGTAATAGTATCAACCAAATCATAGGAACAACAAAGGATTTAACCCTTAATTCTATATTTCCTCATCAAGTCATGTTACGGTATTACCTCATATCTCTTTCGCCTTATCCGTTATAGCCTTCATAATACAATCGAGTCTTACTTCATTACTATCCTTTTCATTCTTGCCCCTTTTCTTTTTCTCTACTCTTTTTAGCCCTCCTCTTCTCTCGAATTCATTTTTCCTATCCTCTTTAGCGGTTAGCCCTACACATCTTAAACAATACTTATTGAATAATTGATTTTTTTAGATGATTGTTTAATGCGATTGATTTTTTTTTTGTCTTATGTGTATATTGTTTGACTAGATTTGTGATAATGGCTTACTATTTTTGGATTATTCGGAATAAATTTTGTGAATTTGAGAAGAATTGGAAGAATAAAGAAGTGTTGAGGAAAAGGGATTAAAGAAAATAAAAGAGGTAGAAAAGAGAAGTGTAATTTGGACATTGGGTAGAGTTTCCTTGCTAAAAGGGCGTAAAAGATGAAAGTAAAGATTATTTCAGTAATAAAGTTCTACCCTTAAAAAATCTGGGCCTAAATTTCTCCGAATAGCCTACTATTGGAGGACAATTGTGTTTGTTTCTTAAAATTTAAGGACTAACTAATGAGAGTCTAAGAAATGAGAGACTACCGTCCAAACTAAAACATCTATCAAGGACAAAAACGTTAATTACCATTAGCCTTTTTTCAAAAAATTTCTTAACTACCGTAAATTCCATACTCTGTTAACCTTTTCTATTACAACGGGTGGTGTAAATGAGCTGAGTCTCTCGGTGTTTGATTCGATAAAAACTCGTTTGTGACTCAACTTGATATTAAATGAGCTGAGCTTAAACATTCTAAAATTCGGCACGAAAAGTTCGTGAACAAACTTAATTGTGAACTCGTGAGTTGATTCAATATTAGGCTCATGAATATATATATATATATATAATTTGAGAAAAATACATACCAGGTCATAATTGATTGAGTGTACATGCTAATTAAATACTACCGGTCCTATTAACAAAGAAAAAAGAAGAAAGTGCTTCGTAATAGCTAATTAATATAGTGGCTTCATTTTCCCACATCGACAAAGTGCAAGTTTTACTAATTGACCATGCTTATAAAAGTACAAACATATTTACAGATGATCCAATATTATGCTAAGCTTCTGAAACAAAATGAATTTTTTAATAGTTATTGGTGTAGTTACATACTCAACATGAGCTTATTGAGTTAACTTAAATTTGATTGTATTATTTGATTGTATTCTTTTTATATCTTTCGGCAAGTTCGAATGAGCAAAACTAATTTACAGTCTTATTTGAGCCTTTATTAGCCGAGCTCAAAAAGTTTGCTAAAAAGCTCACGAGTTCGCGAGACTTGTGACAAACCAAGTTTGAACAAGATTTTGAACTCGAAACTGAGTTTAAGTTCGAAATATTTTGGCCGAGCCAACCTTGAACACTGTAAAGTTCAGCTCGACTCGATTACATGACTAATTACAACAAGGCTTAACACATAGGAATCCTAAACTTGTTTTAGGGAGAATTACTATTTAGTCCTTGTAATATATCGAATTAGTCGTTTTCATTCTCCAGTTTTGAAAAGCTTCATATTTCACCTCTACCGTTAGACATCGTTTCTAAAAACTGATGGGACATGTCAGCATCGCTGACATGGACTGTGGGACACATGCCATGTGGCTGAAAAGATGATTTTGCCCTTTTGTAAATTTATTTTTTTTTTAAAAAATTACCTCAACGTCTTCAACATCCATCATCGTTCTTTAACTAAAAAAAAAACCCTAGAAGCCATATTTTGCACATAATGGTTAATAGTAGGAATTTGAATTTGGTTGGCAAAGAAAGCGACAATGGAAGCATTAGATTTGAGAATGTGCTTTGCCATTGCAATCGAAGAGCTAGGGTTAAGATTGCTAAGACAAAGAGAAGTAAAGGAAGACTCTACTATTTATGTGATGGGGGTGTGTGTGGAAGCTTTCTTTGATGGGCTATACCTTCTCGGGTTGCAGAAGAAGAAGTGGAGTCGTCCCATGGTGGCGGCATAACTGCTTAAAGAGTATGGGTGGAGATTGTTGATATGAGGAGGGAAAACACGATGAAGATGATTGGGGTTGAGAAATCAATCAGCAATCTGAAGTGGATAGGCCTCATTTTGTGGGGTGCTATTGTGTTGTTGATTTTGGCGTTGCTGGGTTTGAAGTAAAGGTTGCAGTAGGTGGTTCAGTCCAGATGAGGAAGACGATGATGTTGTAGTTGTGTTTGAGTCATGTCATGTTGTGGATTAAAATATTAGTCGTTTTAGTCCTTGTAATTTCGGTTCGCGTAGCTATGAGGTCCTTATACAGAACTGGCAAAGCTTTTTTTGTTTTGTTTGATGTATTTGGTACTGCGTTGTCATTTTACTTAGTACAACGCTTTGTTATGAATGAATGCATATTATCCTTTTTAATCCCTATGTTTTTGTATCTTAGCGCTATTACATCTTACTTTAATGTATAGTCATTGTCACTAACTAGTAGCAATCCAAAAATTAAGTAGAAATAATAAATAAATTCCAAAATTAACTTGAATCCAATAAGGTCCCATTTAGTACAAAATAATGCATAGACAAAGATAACGTTGTTGTCCAAAATATATGGCTATGCTACAAAAGTCGTTGGCCAAAACACATACAGAAAGCTAATAAAGGTTGAACTAAAGCCAATAATTCATGGGGCCCAAAATTTTTTTGTTATTGCAGTGGTTGGTGGATGTGCATTTCAGGGTTGTTGCACATGAGGCCCACTTTGACTTGTCTGTAAAAAACACAACCACATAACATTAACAAAGGCAACATGACAACTTTAAAAAATTAAGAAATAACATAAAGAGATCCAACCACTGCATTCTTTCCACTTTAAAAACCATAAGAGCATTCAAATAGCAACAACAACATCTTACAAATACATCTACACAATTCATAGTAGCACTTACAAATAGGAGCAACAACATTTACAAATTAATTTGCAAATAAATCTACTCAATAAATCATACCTTCTTCAGATTTGGTGTCTTCTTTTTCTTCTTTTGCGAGGAGCTTGATTCCTTGTTAGGTTTTTATGTCTTCTTTTTCTTCTGTTGCTAGGAGCTTCCACCAGCTGCTTCATTTTTCTTCCTCTTGGGAGCTTTTGACTTTATCGGTCCTCTTTGATAGCCCCTTTTGTTGTGACCGATTGTGTGACAAAGAGAGCATGTTATTGTGTTGGACCTTTTGGTACGATGCCCTTGTTCTTCAAATCTCTTGTTTAGTGGTGCTTTCTTGGTCTCCCAACCTGTCTTCTCATCGGTGGAGGCAATATCTTATCACTTTACTTTGCTGGTTGTAACTCCACTGTTGGGAAAGGTTTGATAATGTCGTGGTATGATCTAACATATTTATCCACAGTGTAGTATTCGTCGCAAAATTTTTCTAGATCTGCTCTTTTGTGCATGATTGCCTTTGTTGCATGCTTACAAGGAATCCCAGAAATTTTCCACCAATTGCAAGTCCAAGACCAGTCAGTCAAGTTAACAACATAACAGTATTTACCTTCAAGCACTTCAAAATTGTCTTCTCTGCTAGGTAACAGCTTCTCAAGGCTGACATCAGTCACTATTTTAGCAATTCTCTTCTTCATATGGGGTGTAAATTTACCATCCATTGCACAACCCTTTGTGTACCTCTTCTGCATTAATACCATCAGCTTTTTCCTCAACTCATTTATAATTTTGACTGTTGTGTAGGTGCGAATTTCCCCAAGCCAGTTGTTAAAACATTCACACATGTTGTTAGTGTAGTGTTTGCTCTTAGAACTCTCATCGTAAGCATGCCTACTCCACTGTTCCACCGATTTTTCCATTAACCAATCATGTGCCTCTTGAGAATCTCCTTTATTTTATCCATAGCATCTTTGAATTCATGAACACTCGTGGCCCTACAAGCTTGTCAGAACACGTCTTTGATACCTAATCCCGATATGTATTTCTTCAAGTTGGCATAAAGATGCTTTGTACAGAAACGGTGGTACGCATTGGGATAAACTTGTGATATGGCTTCAATTAATCCCTGCATTGAATTCGACATTATAGTGAAATTGTTAAATGATACAGAAATCTGAAATTTGCATGTGTTTACCTTTTGTTTGTCTGTCATTATAGTGTAAGACACGCATTTGTTGTCCTCTCCTATACACAGTTGTAGGCATTCCAAGAACCATTTCCAACTCTCTAGGTTTTCCCCCTCAGCAATGCAAAATGCTATGGGAAATTTTCTCTTGTTCCCATCCAATGATACCGTTGCCAATATAACTCCCTTAAAAGGACCCTTCAGGTGTGTCCCGTCCATGCCAAAGAAAGGCCTACATCCTTCTAAGAAGCCATGTATGCTTGCACTAAAGCTTACAAAAACTCTTTTGAAAATCGAGGGGTAGTCCAATTTACTCTATCTTGAAATGAAAATTTAACCACAGTTCCCGAGTTCAAATGCTTCAGCATTTCGCAATAGGGATGAAGCTTTGCATAAGCTTCAGTATGTGTTGTTGGAGAATTTTCGGTCTATTGGAATGGACAACGGAAGCGACTTGAAAAGAGAGATAGAAATCGACACAAGGATTTATAGTGGTTCGACCAACCTTGCCTACATCCACTACCTAAGTCTCATTTAAGCTTTTCACTATCGATGATTGATTACGGCTCAATCCAACAATGCCAATACACGAGGTTGATTCTGGCTCAACACCTCAAAGGCCTCACAATGTTGTTTTCTATAAGTTCACAACAAACCTCTACAATGTTGTTTTCTATAGGCTTACAACAAACCTAACTCACACTCTCAAAGTGTATATAATTGGTTTACAAACAATGAAGCTCTATGCTAGAGTTGAATATTTGAGATTGAATGTTGAACTTTGATCTCTAGTTTGAATTGATGTTTTTCTTGATGGAAATTGATACAAAGTTTGGCTCTATGATTCTGATGTTGTTCAACACGTTCTTGGTCTTCTCTTGATGTATTTATAGCCATTTGAATCAATATGACCATTGAAAAGAAGAATATAGCCGTTGGAATGTGTTTAAAGTTGTCAGCTGTTGTCTGTGCATGTCTTATGTACGTTACGATTTACTTACGTACGTTATCTGGGTATTTTTGCAGTTTACGTACGTTTCACTAATTCTGAAGTACGTTGATCATGGTTCTTCATGAATCACGTGCGTTGCTTAAAACTTAACGTGCGTGTGTTTCACTATTACGTACTTAATCCTTCCCTTACGTACGTTAGAAACCATTTTCAACATTCCAGTGGCTTCTGCCCGTTTTCACGCCTTCTCTCACGTACGTTGATTTTTATTGACGTACGTGATGACGTTGTAACGTATGTTATAATAACCCTAACGTACGTTAATTGCATCAGAGACTCTGTTTCAGAATTTCGAGCTTTCCAACGTGTTTTGCTTCAACTCAAATGTTTTGCACTTCATCAAAATCTTTTGATCATCATCAAAATACATAATGAACTTATTGTTGATCACATGATCCAACATGTGTCCCTTCATTCTCAACCCGATCCTTTGCCTTAGCTTTATACATTTTCCAACGATTTGCTTTAACCCTATAATGTTTCCTCAAATGATCTTCTATGATTCTGTAACTGAGATCTGGATATGCCCGTAATTCATCACTCATCATTTTTACAATCCATGCAGGTGTGGCATTTTTATGTGTTTCACTCCTCTGGCAGTAGTGTTGCGCTCTAATAATTTTGACCTTAAATGTCACATTGTCGGGCAGCCTGCTAGCATGCATCCGCCATTGACAGTTACGTCCTTCACCACTAGTTAAACCATCACAAACAACCGTTAGCCTATACTTGTCATTTTTTATCTTGACAATGTCGTAGCCACCTATTGCATCATAATCCCTAAACACCTCCCTTAAATGCTTTATGTGACTAAACAACATCCCTTTAAAGAATTCAAACCCCTCATTAACCGGCCTTTTAAAGATATTACCATGTACACCCCTCAAAGGATTGCTTTGGTCATGATCATCCACATCACTATTTTCAGACTCATTTTCACCTTCAGAAGAACCCCCAGACAAAGCACTTAAAAATTCATTATCTTCTTCAGACCCACTGCCCGAGTCACCACTGCCATCATCAGAATGGGTATCACCCTTGGCATCACTTTCATGTCCAGCATAATCATTGTCATTTTCATGATCATCAGAGTCGTTATACTCCTCATCACTAACAATGAAATCTTCCTCAAAATTCTTGTTTTTGCGGAACCTATACCTAGGTTGGGCTTTTTTGGTGGGTACTTTCTTCTTCAAATGTTTTTTCTTCTGTTTGGTTTATGTTTGGGTTTGTGTGGTGGTTTCTACTTGAGTGTTGGCATTGGGTTGGGCATTGGCTTCTGGTTGGTGGTTGGTTTATGTCTCCATGTCAGAAAGGCCTTGGGTGGGGACTTCAGTTTGGACGTGGGAGTTGGAATCAATATGTATGGGAGTCGGCATCTCGGTTTGGTTCTGAAACTTGGTACGAGTCTGTGTTAGATCAATTACCTCTGCAACACCATCATCATTAACATTCTCCCACCTATTCAACAGTTGTCCAACAACATCAACTCTAATAAGAATATTTACTTCATGCCCATAGCTATAAAATAACCGCATGACATCTCCATCATTTTCCAAAGCAAAACCCCTACCACTATGAAAATTCAAGACCGTACCTAAGGGAATGTTGGGAAAGCACCACATTGCGTCGTCAAACAAGTCCAAGAACGAATATTTGTCCTCGTCTACGTTTTCCACCTTAACTTCAACGAATTCATACAAAAATGTCAATGTGTGCACCAAAACCCTCATTTTTCATGAAAATCCAAAATCATTTGGTTAAATCACTAACCCACCACTACAAACAAAACAAATTGGTTAAACATAACTTTTCAGTGATCTTTCAAGCCACCCAGATGCTCTTTTAACCAAAATGGTGTTGTCGTGCTTTGCCCTCCGCCAAATTATCAAATGGCGATGTCGTCGTGCTCAGGCACCGTATTGCTAAATGGCGTCGTCGTCTTGCTCTGTTGTGGTTTTGATTTCCTTCAAAACGACACCGTCGTGCTCTGCTGGGGTTTTGCTTTCCTTGAATTTGTGTTTCTAGGGTTTCCTCGTTTTAGGCAACCCGTGTGAGCAGTCTTGACTGAAATTGGCAATTAATGAGACTGATAAAAGCAACACACTTGATGTTCTTCTCTGGAAAAAAAAAAGAGGGAAACACGCTTTCGACATGTCAATTGTGGATCTGCGTTTTACAAGGGTATAATCGTCTTTATGCATGTCCCGTCAGTTTTCAGAAACGACCTCTAACGACAGGGATGAAATAGGAAATTTTTCAAAACTGGAGAATGAATACTACTAATTCGATATATCAAGGACGAAATAGTAACTCACCCCTTGTTTTAATATTTCTTCATGCCCCCTTAATTTTGATGGGTAATTAAATTGTATTTTTTAAGGACTTCGTTGCTGGCATGGCAATGCGCGTGCGCCTAAAGGGATTAAAAAGAGCAGATGAACCATGTCTTTGCAAATTGCAAGTAGCATTTTTTCCTTCCAATTCTTAGCTGGCTTCGATTTCAGACCTAGACAAATGATGACGAGTGGAGGCGCGACTTAGTGAGAGAGTGAAGGCGAGACTGAATCGCTATTCAGATAAAAAAGAAGGTTGTAACACCGCTTGTCGTCGGAGAAAGCGCGATTCAGATCGAGAACAAGTGGGGTTTTTAAATTACTGGGATTTTGATCCCTGAAATTATGGGTTATGTAAGTTTGTGATTTGTGAACTGGGATTTTCTTGAATCGAAATTGAAAATTGTAAAAGTTACTGACTCTGTTTAATGTAGTTCTTCGTAGTTGACAAAGTGTGAATTTGTACTTCAATGTTCTCTGAAAATGACGATTCTTCGATGCATGTACTGTGAATCTTTTTATGTTCTTTATTTCTGGAATTGCAAATTGTGAGCAATATCTTAATGGGTTTTTTTTTTGACAAAGAATATCTTAATGGGTTTAATTATTAAAGTTGAAAAGATCATTGGCAGATCTTGTTAATTTGATTTTGTAATGATGGTGCCAAGGTCCTCGCAAATTTCTCACCTTTTTTGGGATTTATCGCTTTGTTTCACTGCAATTTCCTCAGATTGATTTGTTTGTCAATCGACACGGGTTTCTAATACGTTGATGCCTGATGGTATTAAAGTTTTGTGTAGTTAATGTTTGACAATTGTGATTGCTTGTGTATTAAAAGTTTGAAACTTTTTTTTGTTGTGATCACTGTATCTGTAGTCAGAGTCTTGGGCTAATTTTTGTGCTTTCCTATAATCAGGGATCAACTGTGCATCTGGAGATGGAGCAAGCATTGGAGATATCCTCAAGGCAGGTAGGGAGCTCTGGTAGTTCTGGTTCAGGTGGTTTGGATCTGGTATCTCGAGTAAGGATGCTGTTGTTTCGCCGGATGCTAGTGGGAATCAAAGATGGACGCTTTTTCTTGGGTACTTTCCATTGCATTGACAGGCAAGGGAACATTATCCTCCAAGATGCTGTAGAATACCGAAATACGCGACGTTCCTCTCCGTCTCCAATGGAGCAGCGATGCCTTGGCCTTATTCTCATCCCTGCCTCTTGTCGAACTACTTGTCATGTGGATTGCTCTATTGAAGAACAACTTTCCCTGCTGAAGATTTAGGACTACAAATGGTTACAAGTGGCAGATGCGGTGCTTAAAACGACATGATGATATGGTGTCACTCATGGTTAACAGTTATTGTGTAATTCTGAGGAATGTCTATGTTAGCACCTGTGTTTTGTAGAATACAAAATGTTCATAAAAGTGGCTTCGCATTTGACAATGAAATATGGATCTATATATTCCACTTACTCAAATTTTGGATGTGTTTTGATGCATTTTTTTTCCGCTAAACATTCTCACAATACACTAGGCCAGAAATGGTAGAACATCCGGATCCTGTTAGCTGTGGCGACCAACAAACTGGTAAAATACTGGGTTGCCTGAGCATCTACTCGTGAAGCTAGAGTGCAATTGGTAGGAAGTCACATAATTTTTAGGATATAATAAAGGCAGGCTGCATTGCAAATCTGATCTGCTATGTTGGATGTTGATCAACGAATTTCTGCAATCCAAGGCAACATATCCTTTCAATAACGCCACCAGATTTAGCTCAGGATGACAAACAACTTTCTCATGATGAACCAAAGACTCCACAAAGTTGAACTGAAAACTCTACTCGAAAGAGCAGAGCAAAGAGAGTTGGTATACTCCAATATGCCTCAGCTATTACCATAGCACACTTGGATAACAGATTCAATTCCGGGAGGAGGATCTTGAAGTGTCTTTTCAATTAAGGCGAACTTCCCTCCTCCTACTGTGTGAAAGGCTGCTGCAGACAACATGGAATAATCGAAGTGAGAAAATAAAAAAGCCTGGTTGAAATGCCGTCAGATCAAAACCATACTGTGTAGAAAATACAAAACAAAACTGTCAACAAACATCGTCTTCATCTGTTCATCCATCATATTTTATTCCCATTGGACAATTTTTTTTTTCTCGCAGTGGCAAAGAGAAAAGCTTACTCTTTTTTATGGAGGTTGAGAAGTGTCAACACTGCAAGGAAATTTCTTCTTCCCATCATATAAGAAGATCATTGCAGCTCTGCAAGAATAATAAGCAATTGCCCAGTCAATGTTTGACTAGCCTGCCTCGCGTCCTTCTGAAAGGTATGAGACATAAGTGAGAGGGTGACAATTGCTCCAACTCAGTGCAGTGATAAAAAAACAATAGATGAATAAACATTTTAAAAAAATGGCTTAATGTGTGACATGTAGCAGCAGACAATAAATATACTACTGAAAGGTAAAGATTGAGAAACAAAATGGAAACTTTATTCCCAGTTGAATAAAAGTTTATTATGCTGCACCTAGGAATAAGATTTTCCCTGAAAATTTTTGTGAGATTCTTTTCGATCTAAACCGCAAGGGGTGCTAATATTTATATATCAAAGCAGTAATGAAGAAGAATTACAGTTTCTGAACAGATTCTGGAATTTCACCTGAAGGCAATGGGATGGATCACGGAAAGATATAGCTTCTCTGGTGGTCCTCTTACGCCTGCAGCTGTCCAACTAGTCATAAATGAATCTACCATCTATCCTTACACATGGAATGTGGGCTATTTTGAACCACTCGGGCCCTTTATTTTTCTTGCAACGTTCCGCCAGCAGAGGACAACCGCAGATGCATAGTTGCAAAAGTGAGGATGGCAGGCCATTTTCAGGGAGGAGTTTGAGTTTATGGCAGTGTAAGACACTCAAGTATTCAAGAGATGTGAGGTTCCGAAAGCCTCTGCTGGATAGGAAATTCAAGTTTGGAAATTTTATGATGGACAGGCTCTTTAGGGAAGGAGGTAGCTCCATTCTCACCTCATCTTGTGGGAAGGAGACGACATCCAGGCACCCTCCTTCAATGTAGAGTTCTTTCGGTGAGTCGAGCCTATGAAGCCCCCACTGGAAAAAGGGTTTGCAGATAGTGAGATTTGTGATGGTAAGTGATGCCAGTTTGACGGGGAAACCCTCTTCTGGAAGGATAAAATACCTGGACAATCATATATCCACAACTCTTTTAGAGATGTGAGGTTGTGAAGGCGAATCGGAAGGGCCTCAAGATTTTCGCACCAAGACAAGCAGAGTTCTCTTAGGTTGGTGCTTGGTAACCCTCTTGGAAAGGAAACTAGACGTGGACAATACCATATAGAGATCTCTTGGAGATGACTTAGGTTGTGTAAGCCATCAGGCAAGGCTTCAAGATTTTCACAGCCAGAAATATGTATATTTCTAAGAGCCATGTCATCTTGAAATCTTCCTGCTATTGACTCGAATTTTGAACAATCTTCAATGCAAAGATGAAGAAGGCCAGGTGGTAAATTGCCTTCTGACAACAACGAAATGAGCTCTGAACAGTTTTCCATGTGGAGATACTTGAGTGCTGCTGGTAGCCCACCTCCTGATGACAATGACGAGAGTGCTGGACAATCGCAAATATGTAAATATTCAAGATTGGAAGTGTTCAGATCCTGTCCCTGCAAAATTGAAGAGAGAGAAGAACTCTCTCCACAAGTAAGCAAGCATTGCAAATTCTTGCAAGACTTTATCTCAAGTCTTTTGAGAGTTGGGAGGCAGCTGGCTTATTCCAAAAGAAATTAAAAAATCATCCCTCAACATACAGGTTTTCGAGGCATGCACTATTGTAGACCAATGCAACAGGTAAGGGAGCTAGAGCACTGCAATTTTTAATCCGAATCACTCTTATCATAGGAGGCAAACCACCCTCTGGAAAAGAGACAAGCTTCGGGCAGGCTTCAATTACTAACTCTTGAAGGGATATGAAGCTATTCAAGAATCGGGGAAGCCTCATTAAGCTCTCACAATGCCTTAGTTCCAGATATTTAAGTCTACAGTTCCACTTTCGTTGCAGCTGCTCTTCTTCTTCCTCCGCTACCAAAGAAACTAGTTGAGGGCAACCCTCGATCACAAAATGATGAAGAGAAGTGAGCCACTGATACAACAGAAAATCAGTCTGCCACAGAGACGTTAGAGCTTCACAACCAAAAATCTTCAACTCCTTCACATTTTTCAATCTTAGCGTGAAATTTTCTGAAAGGCATGTGAGGTTTGGAATTTTTGAGACCACCATGGAATTAGGAGAGCTGAAATTGACCACGCCACAGTTCAACACCTCTTTGCAGTCTCTAATATGCAGTTTACAAAGCATTGAAAAGCTTGGAATTGAAACAAGTAACTGCTTGCATTCGAGGATGACAAGATTTTGCAGCAAAGAGACAGCTGGCAGATGTCCTATCAGTTCAGGGCAGTTTTCAATCCGAAGTTCACGCAAGCAAGAAAATTCTTCTTCTCTGTAAGGTATCCATTTCTCCCATTTCGACATGGCCTGAAAGGAAAGTCTCTTCAGCGATGGAAAAGTTGTTGAGGAACTCTCTCCATGAAATTCCTGACAAACACTCCTTATTTCAGACATCCCAACAATAGCAAGTTCTTTGAGAGCGGGTAACAGCCCAAGCGGGGGCAAGGATCTGCATTTCTCACAATTCTCTAACCTTAAGAACGCCAGGAAATGGAATGATGGATCAGCTAACCATGTTGGAAAGACAGTACCACTATAACCTTTAATAGTCAGTTCCTTTATATTTGTGTGTGGTCGTAGCACGTCAAGTACGTGTTCTTGAACTGTTTCACTTTGTGAATCATCAGATCCAGAATTCCATTTCAGGATCAATACATCCAAATGTTCCTTGTTCCTTAAATTTGCATATCTAGCATCCTGTATATTGGTCACATTTTCCAACCTTGTAATGCTAGGTACTCCCTTTAGAGATCGCAAATCCATTAACTCTCTTAATGTAGATCCTTTGTGTTTGCCAATGACAAAATCAGACAACATTTGCAAACTGTTCATATTCTTTATGCCTAATGGCATTTCTTCTATTGAGCAACCATTTGAAATATCAAGATGACGCAAGTTAATGAGGTTGCCCATATATGTTGGCAACCTTTTAAGACAAATGCAACCTCTTAAAAGCAATGTCTGCAACCAGTATAAAGAACCTGTTGACTCAAGTAAACATTTGATGTTTGTATAAGAAAGGTTTATGTACCTTAGAAGTTGTAATTCCCAAACTGAATTTGGCAGAGCAGTGATATTATACCCACTCAAAGATAGCACCCTTAGGCATTTCAACTTGGGCAACAAATGGAAAGGAACATAGCTGGTTAGATAACATTTTCCAGGATAAGGTGACATTAGCGGTAAAAAGGTTCGCAAAGATTTCCCCTCTGACAAGGCCTCGAAGCGTTTCGCATCATCATACTCGCTGCAAATATAGGACGAGTAACGTGCCTTTGGAGAAAATCTCCTCAGCTTGTTCCCACCCAATTTGTCATCCAGCATGTAGCATACGTCTCCTGCAACCCATTAAGCTAAATCACTGATTAGGTCGTGCATTACAAACCTTGATTTATCCCTGCTTGATGGCTGAAACAAGGACCTTGCCAGTATCTCACGGAAGTACTGACAACCTAGATCTTCCATTTGCTTATTTTCTTCAGGTTGCTGAATCAAACCTTCCGCCATCCATAACAAGGCCACTCCTTCTCCTCAAATTCATAGTCCTTAGGAAGTATCGAACAATATGAAAAACACCGCTTTAAATGGGAAGGAAGATGATGGTAGCTCAACCTTAAGACCGGGAGAATTTCACATTCCTCATCTGGTATGTTCCACAATCTGCTGTTCAATACATCTTCCCACTCAT
>CAODLS011074417.1:0-16944 GCA_948243855.1 Flueggea neowawraea | reverse complement strand
AGAATAATGTTTAGAGTTCGCTATTAACTCATGAGTAAGATTCATCTCCATCCTATTCTCATTTGGCATCCATACGGCACAATTATGCAAATTCAAAGTCTTTGAAAGCTCAACAAGGGTGGTATCCAATATGTTATGCTTGTCAAGAGACTTCCTAATTTCTCGAGTTAACATACGTACATGTAAACTTGCTTCCTTCTGCTTCTTCATTATCCCCACCTCTTGGTCTAATTCCAAAACATTTTGCCTCAAGAATAGCTCTCTGACTTTCCATTTGAGAAGCAGAGGGATCAAAGTTAAAAGGGTTATTGCGGTAGCACACGAGACTAAAGCTGTGAGCAATTTGGCAATGGTGAGGGACAAGATCAGCTGAAACGAGTGAGGTCCATAATACGTCCATCCATTGAGCAAATGCGTCAATCCACAGAGGACTATGAATGCTACAAACTGAAGGAGGACCCATTTGAAAGGAAAATTGGAGCAGCTAACAAAGTAAAGGAGCTCAATCGGTATAGAAAAATAGGCAACTGCAATCAAGAAATCACTGACTCTCTGACACTCCAAAATGTTCGGTATACTCCAAAACCCCTCATCATCACAATTACAATTTACATACTCATTGTCAATGGCCAAAACCGGATTAACAAGATACGAAATCAACAAGAAACCAGCAGCCACCGCTCTTAACATTGCATTCAATTGAACAGGTTCAACACATTAATGTCAAAACCCTGACAATATCTAGAACAGTATAAAGCAACATAAGCCCCAAATTTGGATCTCCATTCATTCCAATATTCAAGGAAACACAAATCAACCAATTAACACAATCATAAGCAACAATTCAAGATCCAAAAAATACCCACCTGTATTTTCTGTATTATGATCAACCACAGTAATCTACCATCCAATCCATCATCCACTAGATTTTAATTCTTAAGAACTTCCCGCAACAATATTTCCTGTGTTCATAATTCTCCAAAACTGCACAGTTCTTCTATAGCTTATCTCTCTACTCCTTTTGCATAAGCAAAAGAAACTTCTAGTTTTCACTGTGAAGAAAATGGAATTTGAAAGAAACTAAACAAAGAAGAATCAGAGATTAAGAGGAGACCAATAAGGAAAAGTTGAAAAGATCACAACTTGGACTTCATATATACCAAAACAACCTACCTAAACTTATTACACTTTTCAAAACCACTAAAAGATTAAATCTTTCACGTACCCACATGAACACACCAATATTTACACTCAAATTAACTACAACTGAAAAAGCAAAACAGTTCTTTCTGTTTTTTTTTCAAAAGAAAAGAAGAAGACCCAGTTGAGATAATCAATACTGATAGAGCTGAACAAAAAAAAACAACAACAAGAGATAGAGCAGACCAGTCTTCTGATGGAAGAAATAGACCAGCCTTGTAACAGTGCACTTGAGAGAGAGAGAGAGAGAGAGGTGTGTGAAAGAAAAAATGGATCCTTTTATTTGTCTCTCTCAAGAGAGAGGTTGAAGAAGAAAAGAGGATCTTTATGGTTGATGACACGTTAAGAGAGAGGAAGTACAAAGGAGGAAGTGAGCATGAAAATGTGTAAAGCGGTGATTTTTGGTAAATATTTCATTTTTTCGGACAATTACAAAGAAAAGAGAGAAAGGAGTTTAAGGGAGTGGGTCCCACAAGTGTAAGTGAAGAGAACCTAGACACTCTTTTACATGGAACCCATTAAAAAAGGCCGGCATTTATTGTTTCAAAATACCCTTTCTGTCCCTTTCATTTGTTTTAATGCCTAATTCAATCACATTAAGATCCATTTAGCTTTGCTCATTTGTCATCCCTCTGCTCTCTTGCAGACCTTCTTTTTTCCTTTATATTTTTTAATGCACAAAAAATATTAACAAAAATATATCAAATTATTTAGAGCTTCCACACATCCTGTATTTAGTATTTTATATATTTAATATTTTTAAAAATATTTTTTTTTTATTATGTAATCTTTATTAATTATTGTAAAAATTATACAAAATATACTATTCTAAAACTACCGGGGAATGCAGGTTTTTAGGATATGAGTGTTTATTTGTGAGAAATGAAAAACTATTTTAAAACTTAAGTTTTAGTTTTGCCCTTTAGTTTCTTTTTTCAAATTATGGTGGTCACACTATCAATGTAAAGATCTTTTAGACTTTTCAACATTATTTATAAAACGCTAGTTGTTATCAAATATAAATAATCGTGAATAAATACATTAAAAAAATATTTAAGAATACATAACTCTAAAGCAAGCAATGAACTTGTAGCTACACCAACCACGAGTCTTGAATATTTTTGAACTGAATCGAAAAATTAAATTGATTAGATTCAAACTAAAAAAGAACCGTTGACTTAGACTTTTCTCGTCCAAAATATATAAACTGGGACAATTTTGAATGGTAGACAAAAACTATCATGAGAAATGTTCTAAACCATACTGAATCGGCTTGATACGTTTTAAAACGAAGAATTCAACAATGTACACACTCACATAAATCCACACACAAGAAGATTATAAGCAAGAATTTTTTTTATGAAAATATTACAGTAGTTTAAATTTTTTGATGAAGTTGGAAGATTATGTTTATATTTATTATATTCTTAATGTTGTTTTTCATTTTCATATTATATTAGACATAATATTATATATTTAAAATAAATTTAATTAATTCAAAATTAATAATATACTATGTAACTATGTTTCTAATTGTTTAGGATTTGTTTTGATACATAATTGAGATATTTCATTCACATTACCACTTGGTATTTATAAAATTCATTTTTACTATTATTCAATGCTATTGTAATATTTTTGTTTAATGGTACTACACTGTGAATTTACATAATGTGATTATTGTAGGAAAAACAATGTGTTAAATTTTTGCATTTTTTTAACTTGAAGTTTTAATATAAAAATATCCAAATATCAAAATATCCGTACCATATGTCTTGTACTAAATATCTAAGTCTCCATCTGATAAAATAGAGATTTATTTCGATGGCTCAATCGTATTAGAGTCAACTCTAATATTAGGGGTGATAAATTTGATTCCTATTTAAAAATGAAACCGTAAAGCATGAATATATTTATATACAGGAACTTGTTTCTTTAAAATTATAAAACCAGTGGTGACGAGTGATCATATGTATATTACACTAGGTGAAATATTTTATATTTGTTCAAACATGAAACATGTTACTTGTTTATTAGATTTAGCTTGGCATATAATATTTAGTATTTTTTAATATTTCATCACTATTTGTGCTATTACTTTTAAAATATATTTAATGTAGTTGAAATGTGTATGAGTTCATTTGTTGACAGTAACATATAATATATTTTATAAAAAATATAATATTTTATTAAAAAAATATTATTTATTTATTTATTTATTATTAACGAATACAAAGTGTTATATATTATATACTATTGTACCAAACGAATCTGTGTTTACAATCTAATTTTAATCTATCAATCTGAGTGACAAATATGCATAAATTGAAATAAAAGTGAAATAATTAGATATTCCTTGATTCATTGAAGAGAAGGAAAGAAAAAAGAAAGAGGTGGTGACGTGGAAATTGAGACCGTTAATGAGAGATGGGAAGGTTTGAGAAAAAGGATATGCGGAAGGGTATGGCGGTTACAAGTAGAGATCTGGTTGTGTTCATCCCCACGCCACCTCTGAGCACTGGCACGTGGTTCTATTGCTCCTCCCACTTCCGCCATGTGGACTCCTCCCTTCTCTTCTACCTTCTTCCTCTTATTTTATTACTTCCTTTTTTTCATATTATTTTATTATGTCTATCCACCATGAGATTTGCCTTCCCCGGAATACTATTTAGCTTTTTACGTGTTTTATTAAAAAGACATATTTTTTTCTTCTTTTTTACTGTATAATTATTATTAATTATTATAAAAATTACATAAAAAAATACAGCATGTTACTTATTTCGAAGATACCCCCAACCTTCGGTAAGTAACAAAAATATGTTTACATTTAAGAATCAATTTGATGGATAGTTCCATAAAAAAATAAACACATTAATAGAGTATATTGTATATTATAATTTTCAAAAAATATGCGTTATTTGTTCTATTTTACCATGCAATCTGTCAATATATAATTATCATATACTATCTATTACTCAATTTACTAAAACTAAACACCCGTACAAATTTATATTGGAGTGATTGTTCTAAATAGATTCGTACATCTTAGTTAAAATTCGTATTTCTAAATGTAAACCGTAATGTATTAAAAAATTTATCTAAAACAAACAAACTAAAAATAATTTTAAATTAATATGAATCATAAAACAAACATAAAAATCTAAACAACTCCCAATTGGGAATAAAATATTATTAATTAACATAAGAAATCCCAAGGGTGTTGTATTATTTTGTTGGAGGGTCTTGATTTGTGTAGTTGAGGTGATGCGTTCTTGATTTAGGAATTAGGAACCTGATGAACATCGCCACGTCATACCACGCCTCTATCTCATTCTATAACTACATCAATCCCTTGTTTATCTCTACAAGCTATGGCTTTCTTAATAATAAATCATAATTTGAAATTTACCAATCCCCAAATAAACCAAATTTGTTCATATTAGTTTAGAGATATGCATATTTCATATTCACTATTCAAACATATTATAATTTAAAAAATAAAATGTGTCGCTCACTATACTTTTTTCGATAAGTATTCTACTAAATGCATATTACAACTTAAAAGATAAAACATATCGATACCTTTTTCACTGAACAATCTACCGACTCACAATTTACTTCCACTATCTATCACGAACACTTAATTTTGATAGTTATTTTCCTTTTTAGTAAGAATCCAAGTTGCTAAAGATCAATATGCTACTATTCAATGAATCAACACCTTATCAATTTTGCAGAAGTGACCGTTAAAAATCTTTTGCTCTTCCTCTAAAACCCTAATTGCAGATTGAAAAATTAAATCTATTAAAACTTTGTTCAAAGAAAGTAGGTCAAAGTAGATTAAGTCATACTTAGAACTTTGATCAGCAATTGGCAGCCGTTGGCCTCAGCTTTTGACTTGCGGAAAAACAAATGCAACTTCTTACCTCCACGTTTGACAAGGCCTACGAGCCGCAACCAATGCCAGTTCCGTCCACACATGTCGTAGCCCTGTGAGTCAAAAACTGGATTTCGGAATTGCAGCAGCAGCAAAACACCGAGGCAAGATTTGATTTGTTTCTAGAAAAGATTCAAAAGACAGTACCATCTAAAGGAGGGACTTCGTCTTGGTACACGAAAACTATACTCTTACAATTAAAGAGAGAGTGTAAGTCAATTGGGACTAACTTAAATAGTTGAATGTGTGCGTTGTTACCTGAGGTTTAAAATTCGGCTCATCTTGTCAAAAATATTCGACTCTTATTATAACAAATAAAAGAGTAAATTTCAAAGGTATCAGACAAATATGACTTAGATCTATATAAAATTCAAAGGCATCAGACAAATGTGACTTAGATCTATATAATTTTCTGGAATGATGCCATTGTTTCAAGTAAAAGAACCAACTTTCGCAACCCCTTTTGAGCTTGCTGCGGAATATCGAATCTTAGCTCGTCTAGCATGCAAAACCATCATGAGAGACAGAGAAGAGAAACCATTTTTTCAACATGCAAAAGGATAACAATTATTAAACCAACACCTACTAACTTTGGAGCATAACTGAAGATGCACGAGTTATTAAAAAGAAAAATAGATTTGTGTTTCCTGTACAGATATAACACTCTAAAAGGGGCAATAGGTTATACATGTAATTTCTCCTGTTAGAGTACCTGTGCAATTTAGATGGAGACCGACATGGCGAAACATGATTTCAAGTTCGATACCTATCTCTACTCTGGAAGTTGCTCATAGTCCCCATTTTCTGGTGATTGGTTTGCTCCATGGCCAACTCTTCCTGGAAAAGTAAACAAAAATGCATGTCAGTCTCTCCATGTGCATTTCTGGGGATGTGCACACGACAGTGCATGAACATATGTACCTGTAAGATCATAACCAACTGTGGTCCTAGCGTCAGGGCTGCCTCTCCAATCTGTTCGCATTGAAGGTGCTGCATGCATACCCCGAGGTTGAATAAGGAAAGGATTTCCTGGAAAATTTTGATGATCAGTCCTCCCAGAAGATTCAACAGGAGAGTTGAAGCCCACACCAGATATAGACGCCCCACCAAGTGTTGCTGGCAACTTGCTTGCAGAAGCATCACCTTTTAGCCCAGCACCAACATCTTTCTTGTTATCTAGCACAAATGTGCCAACAATAACCTGTCAACAATTAACTACTAAATCAACATTATCCGATATCCAAATTTCAGATCAAACAACTTGCAATCTGGAAAGAAAATAAACTCCTTTAACAAGGACTCTTTTCCTGCACACTTTTGCCCTAGATGTAGATTTTTTCCACTCGTATAACTTTTTGTGCAAAGGATTTTTTTTGTCTTAATGGATACCTGAACAGGACCAGCAGCCTTTAGTGGTCCACCAACTCCTCCTCCAATAATCTGGCCATCTGTAGTTGATAGACATATGCTAAGGCCACCTGTTCTTCCTCCAATATCAGTACGCACATATGATCCAGTTAATGAAATGATATCAAACCGACCCTGAAGTATGCAGGAAAGAATTAGTTTACAGTTTCATTCTGTTGCAGCATGCTTCTGCAACCACATTTTGCAACACCAACTCGTAGTTTTACGCCAACATAGTAGATCGCATGATGCTGAAGGTAAATAGTTTTGAATAAATAAAATAAGGTGATCAACTACAAAAAAACACTAATACAGATTGGCAAACGCAAGCCAACATTTTTGGCAGTTGGAGAACCAGAAAGCAATTTTTTTTAATTCCAGAAGTTGTTATAACTGCATGTCCTTTTGATAACTTCAACTGCAGTTCAAAGGAGCAAACGTATTTGCTGATCAACAAGAATAACCCATAATTATCTCTAAACAATTAAAAAAAAGGGGGCATTTTACCCTGGTCTTTTTATTCATTTTATTCATAGTTTAATATCAAAGTCCCTCTAGCATTATATCCTTTTTCCTTTGGATCCCTTAGCTGGTGATTTCACTCCTCCAAATTCTATGTTGAAAATAATGAATTTTACCATCTCAAAGTTGAAGGCTAAAATAATGAATTTTACCATCTCAAAGTCCATATAGCATTATATTCATAGTACTTCCTGTGATATGCACCAATAAAAAGGAGTTCATTTGTCAAAAAAGCTGCTGAAATTATTGACAATGGATATGAACATCCTTCATGTCTGAACATTTGTTTTTCACAATGGACCTTATAGATGCTGAAAACCGCATGAAATTTGAGGTGAAGACACAATTTGCCCTTTTAAGCTAGCACAGTAAATTAAATAATGTGGACTGCAACTAAGCATCTTTTCCCAGCAAAAAAGAAATCTAATGTTGAATGATGATTAAAAAGAAAACAACTAATTATCTTATAAATAAGCTTAAATTCTCTTCTTCCATAATTCATGGTATAATGGCCATCTAATATTTTGCAAAATAATGACAGTTATATGCTGCAAAGGGGAAGCTACTCATGAACCATTACCTCATATGTAATACTTCCCCCTGATGTTGCTGGCTGGCGGAGAGATACATTTGAGATTGAACCGGAAGCTGACAAAATACACATTTCGCGTTTACTTTGTTGCAAGAACACATAAAGTTTCTGCATTACATCCTGTTCAGTAATCAATATATTAAAGTTAGTGGATAAATAAGCGAATCATTTTTTTCTTTAAAACTGAGATTGAAACCTTATTTTATTTAGGCAGTTGTTATAATCAACTATGGCTGATAGATGTCACCATAGCTTCACATCAAATAAAATCGTTTATTTTCTCCACTCACAGAAGGTTATCTCAGGCATGCAAATTATACAGAAACATGGTCAGTTTAATGCAAACACATTTAAACATACATTCACCATTGAAATCAATTTTAAAATTTGAAGTTGTTGGTTCCTCATACATTAAATTATTATCAGGAAATTAATGATAGAAAATAAGTCTATTGCAAGTAGATCAATAATCTCGTTTGTCATTTGAAAGCAGCAAATACAAGTCCTAGGAATAAAACATTTTACATGTCATAGATTGCAAATTACTCGAGAGAGCAACCAAGACAATCTAATAGAGAATAGAAATACATGAAAGGACTATCATAAAGTTTAGCTAAACATATTCTCAGGCAAAAAGGAAAGAGAAAAGTAATTTGCTGATGAAATCAATGTTGCAAGTAAGGCCAACAGAGAAAGAAAGAAGCAAATCATTCAGATCAGAACTTTTTAAAAAACATGCAACATGGACCATCATTGCAACTCTGATATTTTAACAACATTTAAATGAAAATCTATCTCTCCAGTGGAAGAAAAAAGCTATCATATAAAAGAAATAATGTATCTTTCTTGTACAACACCATAAGTAACAAATTTAACCAGAGTGCAGCATTTATTCTGATGTCAACACAAGACTGTATTTTCATAGACATGCATATGCAAACACATGATACCACAAAATCAACAATGAAAGGAAACAATCAATAAACATAGTTCAGTACACAGTGCATCATTCAAATTGATTTCATAACATTTGACAAGTTACTACTAAGTCAGTTTTATGCACAAATTTAAACAATATGTTTGACGAAATAAATGTCCATTTGCCTTGGCATCTAGGTTTGGAGAAAATGAGCGTCATACCTCACCAGCAGGTACTGAAATAATATGGGGAGTAAAACCTTGCCCAGCATTGCCTGCACAACCATTTAAAAAAGGATAAGGATTCTAGTTATGCAGCAGAGTCATTAAAAAACGTGAATTTAAATATCACTCAACTGTAAAGTATACAGCCCACAGATTAGTAATACTTATTTTTTTGTACCAAATGTAAATTAACAATCAAATTCAAAGTTGCTAATGCAAAAAAAGAGGAAAAGCAGCATAACATATGTCAATCAACTGATCATAACGTTAAAATTAAATCTTTGTACGAAACCATCTTAACTAAAAATTACTGTGCACACCAACAAACATTAATAGATAACCAAAAAAAAAAATTACAGTAAACATGGAGAACTCCCAAGTAAACCTTACAACTAAAAAGAATGCAATTAAATAAGAAAAGTCGTACGCATACAAAAAGCTAAAATTAGAAAACCAAGCCTGAATAAGTCTCAGGCTGCACAATGCCTTTAAACCTTACAAAATTGCAATATTCATGGCAAGCCCCCTACTATTTAATAAAAGGAATTTAACCCTCAACCCGGAAATTATCAAAGTATTTGCAATAAAATGCAAACCAACATTCTGGAAGCTCATATAAAAAGAAAACCACCAAAATACAAACATGTTAACATTTAAGCCAAAGGAAATACAAAATGAAGCTTCAAGAAACAGCATTTTTCGATGAAGATTGAAGAAATACAAAATGATGTTCAAGAATGCACCAAAAACAACACATTCCCTGAGAGTTGGCCAAAAACTGATTCACTCGATGAATTTGAATGCACAAAACATCAATTCTGCGCAAATTCACACCATTCCCCCTCCAAAATTGCACAATTACAAAAATTCCACTAAAAGAAATCCGCAAAAAAACAGTTAGAGCAAAAATGGTTCATTTCCACACGTAAACAAACTAAATCCAGAGCATAACAACTAAAAGCCAAAAACTTTCTCCAAAACCCACTAAAATGGAACCAAAATAAACCTTCTTCACACAAAACTTCAAACAGAAATACAAAAAAATTTCCCTAATTTGCAAAAATGGCCGTCAAATAAATCAAATTTCAATTACGCCGTCCCACCACTTACCAAGAGCCATCAACTGCTGTGCCTTCTTCGAAGACGACCCCGCGTACAACGGCGACGACGATGTCTCCCTCTTCTCCCTAGCAGCCGAGCTAGCCTCTGCCGCCGCCGTCTTCTTAGAAGCTAAAGCCTGCTCAGGCGTCCCATACTTCCTCGGTCTCCCGCGCTTCCTCCTAGGTGGTTCCACCGGTGCCGACGTCACGGCGGCCGACGAGGGCCCAACGGCGTGTGGGTACACCATGAGGGAGCCTCCGTCTGAATTGGGCGGGAGAAGGCCATTGGAGGGGGAAGGAGTGGACGCGGCTGTAGCGGCGGTGGCGGCGGCGTTGTTGGGAGTGAAGTAGGAGGAGAGAGGGTGGTGGTGTTCGTTGGGTTCCATAGTTTTGTAGAGCGAGAGAGAGATATTCTTTGTTTATTTTTAATTTTAATTTTTTTGATATTTGTTTTCGGCAATTTTAGGGATTTTTATTTTAGGGATTTATGAAGGAGATGAATGTGAGCCGTTGGATTGGGGTGGAGATTTGTTTGACCAGTGAAGTATAGGTTTTATTTTTTGGTTTTTTGATTTATTTTTGAGGTTATATATATGTTTTTGGAGTTTGGGGATGAAGTGACGTGTCTCATCCTAGATTTTGGTGTCCACGTGTAATTGCACACTCTGCAAAGTTGAGTGTTCGGTGGAACAACCATGTACTCCCATGTCATTTCCATTACGACCTTTTGGGGCAGTGGCACTAAAAATCTTTTTTTTTTAAATAAATGTCATAAAATATATGATAAAAATAGATGAATACATTTTTTTGATATAATTTGTAATTGATAATAATATGTAGTTTACTTTTGCCTCAAGCAAACACCTACTCTATAAATATTTGATTGATCAGTGGGCTCATTTAACAATAATATCATATAGTATATTTTGTAAAGTATATAGTTTATTTTGTATAATTAATTTTATTAAAAAATATATCAATCTCTCTATTTTTTACTATTCACTCATCACCCATCGTTACAAAATAATATATACTATATGATGCGCTGCCAAATAAGCCCCAGAGAAATATTTGTGCCCGACTTTTTCTAATAAACCAAAAAGTTTTAAATTATTTATAACATATTTCAAAATACATTTGTAAATGAATATAAATGAATTTATCCTTTGCTTTATATATAAATGAATTTAAAATGTGGAATTCATTTGTAAATAAATTTCAAGTAGAATTTATTTGTAAATTAATTTTCTTGTTTAGAATGTTATAATTTAAAATGAGGATTTTAATTGAATTCCATAAAATTATGTTTGTTGTAAATTTGAAACTTAAAATTCATTTACCTTATTTTCTTATATATCTTCCAACATAATAATTTTATGTAATGAAGAGTACACATTCCTAAAATTATTTCCTCGGTGCATTTAGATGTTTTCTTCAATTATGTAGCCTTGCCACTCTACACTAATTTGGGTTCGATAATTAATTAATTACAAAAAATAATTAATAAAGTTAAATAAGATGAGTAAAACAAATTTCTCTATAGAGATCGTAATTTCAACATATAACAATTTCTACAAGACTAAAAAAATATTTCTTCATTCAATCTTCAAATTGTTGTTTTCTTAGCTCGAATGAACTTTATGAAGCTGCAAAGAATCTCAGGGGCTCTCTCAATCACGCGACCTCATGCCAAATAGTAGAAATTGTTCCAAACCAGTTCACAAGTCCATACATTCATTATTTTCATGCAAATAACCAGACATAATTACAACAAGCAAGCCATCAAAATGTCAACAGACAATAGAAAAAATTCAATTCCAACAAAAAACAAGGGCAAGACAAGAAGAAACAAACCTAAAAACAAATGTTGTAGGCGTGAAGCTGAGAAGGCAAGAAGGAGAGACTGATGGCGGATGAAATAGGGAGACGTGAAGGAGAGAGTGGTTGTAGATGAAGTGAGTTCAGGAAGGAGAGAGTGAAATGAATGACGTGAATTAGGTTTAGACAAATAAAGAGTAATTTTGGTATAATTTATAAAGAGAAGGAGTATCATTGGTATGTAAATTTTTTCTGAAATTCATTTCCAAATCTCAGCTATTTTGGTGGAAATTGGGTTAATTATCGTCAATTCCACAAAGTTTAATTCTAAGAATTGAATTCTGTTTTTTCTTGTGTTTCAAACAGAAAAATGTGGAATTGCAAATAAATTCCACAAAATTTGTAGAAATCATTTATATCAAACAGAGAATTGAGATCTTTCTTTAACATTAAAGGGTTTGAACACCTCTAACATTGGACGTTTAAATTGAAATAGAGAATTTGATACCATCTCAAATACTAAGAGTCGGGAATTTAATTCTTAGATAGATTCAAATTTACAAGAAGAACATCAATTGTGCATCAATTTGCTAACACTTTCGCATGGCTAAAAAAATGTCATTTTTAAGAATTTGCATCGCAGAAAGAATGTAAACACTCAATAGTATCTTTCAATAAAAGAAAAATTTAGAATTAGTGATCAACAGAACAAATGAGAAAAAACACTGAAACGGCTAAGAACCAAACTTTGGCTAGCGAGTTGTTAAAGAACAAAGATTACAATTTACAAGGCAGGGATACAAAAATTTAAGAATAATGATTCCTCAGCATTCACAATGCTCTCATCTTTGGACACAAGTGCATAAACTCTTCCTGCAATATTCATGATTCATCTTTTGGTGCCACTCCATTCTCCCTTGTCTCCACGGTAGAAGCAACATCTTTTGAGTTTTTAAGTTCCTCTAACTGCAACACAGAACAAACGAATGATGAGTCCATATGAAGTACTTACATTCAGCAATCAATCAGCAAGAAAGACTGTTAAACATTCACAATATCATCCAATCTCCACAAAAACCTTGATCTGCTCTACATTTCAGCATTGCATCGTTTTTTTTTTCAAATTTCATCACATCTTATGGATAAGTCAGATCGTTGAAACGCTGAAACATTGAACCCCAGGCATAATGAACCAGTCAAATTTAGCCTCCACAAATTAGCCTGGAATGAATTTACTAAGCAAGATTGCAATTATATACGTGACTGGAATTAACATTTATGAGACTTAAAGAATCTAGCACAAAGATGATTCAACTTTCCTCAATTTCCACATAAACTTGATACGCCCTTTTCTTCCACAGAGATGATGCTTATTTCAATAGTGATTACAAGAGATTGTATTGTACAGGTAATGAGAATTGAAATTTATACTTGTTAAACTAAAATATAATGAGTGAGGTACCAATCAAAAACATGATAGCAATTACATTGCATTTGCCTTCAAGTACCTAAATACTAATTTATGTTCACAATATTCAATATTATTTCTTGAAGTTTTCTTTCATAAATTTGAATTGTGAAGTCCAAGACGGGAAAATTAAGATCATGGAAAAGAAAGGCTCTTCAACGTTCTCAGCTACTTGCGTTGTAATATTAATCAATCAATGTATGCATATGCAAATATCCAGCAAATGCTTGAATTTAGTGTGTGCTTCCATCGATGTCCCTCTATCTAGTAGTCAAAAATGCAGTTTAAAACCCATATATGCACCAATACAACTAACATTTTCTTTATTTCATTGTTTTTTCTCATCAAAATGGTACGATTCTGGTTTCTGTTGAGAATTGGAGAAACACAACATGTCCTACGAATGAATTGCTTCAATTATGATAATAATATTTTGCAGTAAATCCCAAAATATATTTACTAACATTTTCTCCGGCAAATCCTACAATTAAACATGCAAAAGAAAAGGGACAAAATAGGATAGTATGAATGATCCAATATCCAGGCACTATTCGTTGTGAATTCTTCAAGCTTATAAGCTGATTCCAATTAGGTATCACTCAAGTGTAAGAATAATTCAATGCAAAACTCATGATCTAAGAATTGGATTTGATTTGACATTACCAAAATAAATTATTCTTGTAATGGTTAAAATGTCATATATGGTATTATTCTGAATAAAAGAAAAATAATTCTTGCTAATTTCTCACCTCTTTACAAGTTTCTTTGTGCACGGCCAAGAGTTCATCATACTTTATTCGCAAATCTGCCATTTCAGCTTGCAACTTTTCATAATCAGACAAACTTGGACCCCCTAATTTTTCTTGAATGAATCTGGAATAAGAGGATGCAGTTCCTTGTCATTACTTAAGAGCTTTGAAAGTAAAAATTTCCCAGCAGTGTTAAGGCGCATAGAGAAGGATATGAGCAAATCCTAGTTGTAACCAAAGATTGATTAAATTGATTAGTTTCTTTAAATGAAAACTGAAGGAAAAAAAAAACTTTCCTTTAGCTGTCCATCAAAGATTCATTATTTTATACACAATAAATGACAAAAATTGAAGCCAACATCATTTATAGAAACTATCATCATTTTTCAACATCCAGTTTTTGTTGTTCTGATCCAAACTTCAAGCATGAATTTCCATAAACTTATACAAGTCGAACTGGAGTCAGTAATGATGAATGCTATGTTTCACAAATCAAAAGTACATGAAAACTTACTCAATAGCAGAGGCAGGCTTCTCATTTTGTTCATACAATGCAACCAGCACTACAGCCCAAAAAATAAAATAATTGAGTAATTAAAACAAAAATTGAGGTAAAGGGTTCAAATTCTCAGACAAGCATCCAATCCATCACAGCCTAATTTGTCAAAAAAAGAAAACAATAAAACAGCAACAAGCAAGACACAGACCTTTCGTAAGAGAATCAACAACTCCAGTTGATTCAAGATACTTCTTAAAAGATTCTTTCTTTGCCTCTTTCTCCTATACCCACATAACAAAAAATTGGAACAAGAAAACCACAATGCAAGATCTGATGAGTTGAAACAGTTACATTGGTAATAAATTGAACCCATTAGTGTAAAATGTACCTAAACAAAAGAAGACGCGAAATTTACCTCTTTGTACCGCATCATGATCTGTCTCTGCAATTGCTTCTTTCAGATTCTTTAGCTCGGAAAAGCTACATGCATCTCATCGTCCTGACAAACTGAGAGAAACCTGTTACTTTCATAACAGCAAGGCTGAGACTAATGTTGGAGCTCTGGCAGACACAACATTCACCTTCCCTCAATCAGAAAAGCCTAGGCCCAGCCCAAAAAATTTAAAAGAGCATACACATTTCGTTTATTTTTTATTTATTTTCAGTTTATAGTTTTCAAAAAATATATCTCAACAACTGCTTCTATCAAAAATGGCTCCTCTCAGTATGAAAGTTCCATCCATTAATTTATACCTCAAGAAGTCTATTTAAATCTTTGAAGTCAATTCATTGAAATTCTATTTTGTGTTCAAAATCCTTTCCCACAACTATTGACTTCCAATGCTCATTTATTGGATATGTATAAAAGTCCTAGACAACTTTTGACTTCCAATGCTCATTTATTTGCTATATTTGTTTTAAGTTGAGCTTGTAAATTAGTAAATTGCGGTAAGTTAAGGTTGAATAATTTTTTATATATATATTTTTCATTTTGTCCTTAAAAGTTTAACTTTTTAAAAAAAAAAATTGGAATTGTTGAATTGTAATATCTTTGGTTAATCAATTTATTTATTTATTTCATAATTGACATTGCCTTTTGTATATAAATACGAGATTGGTTGTATTAAGGTTCAAATCACGAATAAGAATTATAATAAAAAAGAACTTTCACCTAACATTCTCTAAGTTTTATTTCCAAGTAATTATTCTGTCTCATTTAGCATGTCCAAAAGCCTCTTTAATATGACTCTCTTTTATATTATTATTTTATTTAATTTTTCTCTACTATTTTATTTTGAACTTTGAACCTAATCTACCTTTTTATTTCATTAATTAATTAATATTTTATTACTAAATTGAATAATAGTATAGAAGAGTGAGTAGTGGCTCTTTATCTATCAAGGATCAACATTTAGTACTCACTCCTGTCTACTTTTTTTTTATTCAATAATAAAATATTAATTAAAGAGATAAGTAAGTAAAGTTTTATATAAATTTCAGACAAATTAAAAACAAAAATGAGGTAAAATAAATTATTTTTAGGAGTATGGTAAGAGGCATTGTTGGACATGCTCAGGAAATGTATGTTTATTAGTTAATCGAAAGTAAAGAAATTGAATTTTCTTTTGAATTAAAATAAAATCTATTTGCTGAATGAAACTTGTGAGGGTATTTTTGGAATGAAATTGTAACCCACACCTCTACTCATCAATATGCTTGTAAAACAAACATGGTGTTTGCAGCAAAAATGCTTATGCTACAGTGAATATGCACAATATGCTCAATCCAAACATGCCCATTTTATGTTTGTGTGTTCACATTTCAACCACAAAACAGTACCAAAAGAGTCATTTTTGACTTAAGAAGAGTCATACAAATTACATATAATTTTCTGTTTATTAGCTGTTATGCAGGTTTTATGATAAGACTTTGACCATACATTGATTGAAGCACACATTAGATCAGATGCATAATCTATCAGTTCATTGCTGATTACTGATCTGAAAAAAAGCACACCTTTTTCACCACATATGCAGTATCAGCATGCACAAAGCAAGTATCCTCAATAAGCTGACCCTTCTTGTATACATTTATGTATTTGTTTCTTCCATGCTTGTTTCTTGCAACAATGTCAATGGCAGGTGCTCGGAGATAGAGAAGAAAGCACTTCTTGACTTCAAACAAGGATTTGCAGATCCTTCAGGAAGGCTTGCTTCATGGGTTGGTGAAGACTGCTGCAACTGGTATGGTTTGAGTTGCAACAATGTTACCAAACATGTGATCAAGCTTGATCTCAGAACCTCACTTCCAAGTGATGAAGTTGCTCGCAAGGAGTTTGCTTTGAAGGGTACGATTAATCCTTCTGTGATTAACCTGACACATTTAGAGTACTTAGACCTCAGCTTTAATGATTTCCAAGGAAAGCAGATTCCTGAATTCATTGGTAGCTTAACAAGTTTGAAGTATCTTAATCTTTCTCATGCATCTTTGGCTGGAAACATACCTCCAC
>CAODLS011074349.1:0-11090 GCA_948243855.1 Flueggea neowawraea | reverse complement strand
AAGTAAACCCCACGATTGAGCTCCTTTAATGGTGGCCACATTAGTCTTCAATCCACTTGACACAAAGTATAGAGGCAAAAAGAGACCAGACACAAGATCTTCAACTTTTTCGACAAGAGCATCCGCAAAAGGCCCTTCTTTCGGGACAAGAACTCCAATCACAAATGCACCAAAGAGAGCATGAATTCCAATTGAATCAGTAACAAAACCAGCTGCCAGAACCGCAACTAAAGTCCCACAAACATATATTTCATCCACTGGCTCGCCTTCCGGGCAACGTTGAGCCATCCATTTGAAGATAGGAGGGACAATCACAACACAAAGGATCACAAAACCGCAGCCACAGAGAAACACCCACAAAGATATGAGTGGAGAATGGTCTGATCCTGACAGGGCAATGGCAAGAGCAAGCAGAATCCAAGCAGCCACATCATTGACTGCTGCAGCAGACATTGCTAACCTACCAACGTCAGTGGTTAGCAGCTTCAATTCGGCCAAGATACGAGCCAGTACCGGAAAGGCAGTGATGGAAAGAGCCACTCCCATGAATACAAGGAAAGGAGCTCCTTTTACGCCCTTAGAGACGGTTCCTTTAAGAACGTACGATGTTCCAACACCAAGTGTGAATGGCAAGCTTATTCCTGCAAGAGCTATCGTTAGAGCCTTCTTCCCGGTCCGGCGAAGGGACTTAGGGTCCAGTTCAAGGCCGACGAGGAAGAGGAAGAAGAGAAGACCAAGATTGGCTAATGTGTCCAATACTGTCAAGCTTTTTGCTGGAAAAACTGCTTCCATATACTTCTGATTCCGACCCAAAGCCGATGGTCCGAGTAATATACCTCCCTGTACAAGTATTAACATCAAAATATTAAAACAAAAAATAATAACCAGGATTCAATCCAGTAAAATGAAAATTAAAATCTACAAATCTCGATCAAAATACATTATATGTCTTTCTTTTTTGATAATTCATTTTATTTGATGTCACTGAAAATTTAACTCGCAACCCATTAGCGTTGAAATTGATTCTAGTATCAATAGCTACAAACTAATTAACCAAGAAAGGAGAATTGATACGTACAATAATCTCCGCGATGACTCTAGGTTGTCGAAGAGGCTTCAGAACGAAAGCAAGAAGACGAGTGAGAACTACGACAAGGCATATTTGCGCTATGACGAGAGGCAATGCGTAGTCAAGAGGATTATCTCCCTGGAATGAACCGTTGGAAGTGGCCTTCATCGGCTTAGGACAGTGTGTTACGTTGGTAACATTCAAGGAAGCCATGTTCGGATTTCTCTGCAACGAGAAATCAGTTAATGTAATAGAAGAGATTATAGTAATACACAATTTTCTTTGGACTGAAAATCTGCCTGTAGGCTGTATTTATAATGTCTTCACATGCTTTGGAGTCGTTTTTCGATCTAATAAGGAAATACGTGGCATGTCCATTCATGCTTACGTAGGTTTACTTAAAAAAAAATGCTGAAATATACCCCAATAATTACGCTAATTCCTTCTTCACCACAAAGTATGATTTATGTAATTTCCTAATTTGTTTAATTGGATTGTATATGGAGACCACGAATTTAAGATAAACTCTTTTTTGAAAATTGGTCAGATAATTTTAATTAGATCAGTTTTACCCGTGTTAGGACTATAACAAATTTGTTAAGAAGTTTTCATACTAGTTTTGAGAATCCTTTTGCAATAATGCTATTTCCTATTTGTTGTGTTTCCTTATTTGTTTCGAATCAATTAAATTTAAACCATTTATCGAAATGGAACGTCATGATGATGCAGGAATTACAAAAAAAAATCGAATAAAGCCTTACAATTAGAATAGAAAGAAATAAATTTGAAAACTTGAAATTATTGATTTTTATATAAATATTATTATAGTTTTAAAGTATTCAGGATATAAAATATTTAACAAAACCTAAAGTAAACGATGAATACAAAAAAAAAAGGCAAAGAAAACATACAGAATTAATAAAATTATTAAGTTTTGAAGTTTGGACATGGGTCCATTCAATGATTGCATTGTATAATATTATTTAATAAGAAAACATTCTTTACTTTGTGTCTATAATTAATTTTTAAAATAATTCTTAGAGGTCCCTATCATATGATATAATGTCTTGCATGGGCCCTTATAGTTAGAAACTACTTTTTTAATCCTTAATTACATTTTTCACAATTTCCATATAATTGCTACCGTAAAAATATTGGCGGAAAAGTGTTAACATTAGGTAAAATGTCTCCATATATTTAATTGGTAAAAAATGAAATGGAGATTAAAATCTTAGAAATTAGCAAAATCGAAAGAAATCCACATACACCCACGGCATCACCCGATCTCCAACTAGTTGTATTGCTATAATGAATTTTTTTTGAGTAATTATCTTTTAATTCCTTAAATTTTCAGGAAATCAATGCAGAAAAATAGTCATAATTTTTACTTCATCACTAAGAAAAGTATTCATCAATTTAGCACGTTTAAAAAATAGGCAAAAATTCCATTTCCTAGCTAGTAGTTCCCATTTTTCTTTTGGAAAAATTTGAAGCCATCATGAAGAAAAAACAATAAAAAAGACTTTTATGGTGTAGTTGGCAGAATATTCATCTCCTCTACCTTAAAAGAACCTACACGTGGACCACTCAGGCTAGAACTCA
Organism: Flueggea neowawraea; assembly: GCA_948243855.1. Lineage (NCBI taxonomy): Eukaryota > Viridiplantae > Streptophyta > Magnoliopsida > Malpighiales > Phyllanthaceae > Flueggea > Flueggea neowawraea. The sequence goes on along the minus strand of CAODLS011074349.1, from coordinate 8,419 downwards.
GTTTCAAGTTACATTTTGAAAAGTCAACGGTCAACAATGCAGTCTATGAAAAAAAACATAATTTCTCTAAATTATTTAACATATTTTTAATGCCAAAATTTCCACACATCTGATCCGCTATTCTACCGATTGCATCAATCCTTTTTTTAAAATATTTTTTAGGCTGTAAATAATGAGGTGAGAAATTCGGTTCTTACTGAAAATACAAGTAATAAAAATATAAATTCTCAGAAAAATTAAGAGGCTGTTTACTCTTCAATAGATATCAAAAAGCATGTAATTGAAAAAACATGTATATATATATATATATATTGACATCAGAATTCGATGGGCCAATGTGAAGACATTAAGAAATTAAAGAATATTTTAAATAATTAATTACCTGATTAGGAAATTACCTAGCATTTCCAAGAACTGCACTTCCTCCTACCTTGAAACTCTTGAATGATCCAACTTTGTTTAGTTAATTCTTCTCTTTCGTAATAACAATTGTACGCATTTTGTCATCTGAATTGGCAGTGAAGTGAATTTGGAGAAAGAAAAAATCACAGCAAGAAATGGAGGAGATCTGTTGTTCGGCAGGGTAAGAGGAAGAAAGGAACGGGAAGGACGGAGGAGGTGTGTGACGAGAATGAAGAAGTGAGTAATTCTTGCCTCTCACATTCACTATTTATAGAGATGTGTAATCATCTAATTACTACGTTTGCCACTCCATAAATTATGAATTTACTTCACCAATCGGATTGTAGTTTATTGGTACAGTCGCTTTTAAATGCTAAAAATTGAGAATTCAATTCTTGGAGAAAGTTATTGTAAAAAAAATATACATCCTCTAGGCATATGCATAAGTTCACTCTTTTTCTTTATGGATTAAGAGATTATTATTTTTTTAATAAGTCATTTAATTCCACCAAAATTTAAATATTCAGTCTGTTGATGTTGGGCTACAAATCCATTGGTAATGAATTAATATTTTTGTTGATAGTTATTGTTTATGAGATTTGAACTCAAAACTTGAATTACAAATTATTGTTTAATTACTAACTGAATTATCTTTTATAGTGAAATTTTATTAGTTGAACTTGGTATTAAAAACTTTGTCATTTGCAAGGATTTTTTCTGAATCAAATTATTTGGATATTGTGCAATTTAATAGAATAATTATTATTTAATATTTGAAAAATATTAGCATAATATATATTTTGTAGAGTTTAAATTTAACATATTTTGATATTAATATACTTAATTATTATTCTAAAAATTAATTAATTTATATAAATTAATTAAACTACCGGAATTCAAACGCCGAAATCAAATTACTAAAATAAGGGAAAATCACCTTCCAATAAAAGACCGGAAAATGTTACAAAATATTAAGGGAAAAAACACCGGAAACGTAACAAATTGGCTTGGCCAAACTAACAAATGAATTATCCATCAGGATTTCGATAAATTGGCGAAGGATTTTTTCAATTTAACTTGAATCTTGTATACACAATTATTTTAAAACTAGGGTGAATATTGTCGCCCTTCGGGGTCCTGTCCCGAGTGGTCAGACAAAAAAAACTAACAAATGAATTATTTTGAAAAATTCTAAGGAACATTGTGCGTAAACTACGATTTGTGAGTTTCGATTGTTTGGACTTTTAATCAATTCTTCTTTGATTAACCGACTCAGCAAGAACATCAAACAAGGTCAATAATCAGTTCTTCCATTTATCTTTGTTTTAAGGAACATTTTTCAACTCATTTTAACTCAATATCGTACTTCTAATTTTGAATATAGAATTTACCTATAAACTCAAAATATATGTCAGAATTTGATTAACAAATTAAAAAAAAATTCGAGACCAACAGCTGGTGTCTTGATCTTCAGTTGTATCTGAAATTGTGTACTCGTATGCATCTCATATTTATATAGTGTCATTTATTAAAAATTCAAATTTAAATTTTTACAACCTTAGTATCTCAGGTTAGATTATTAGTACTGTCATTTCTGAATATTATATTTATCACCTAAATTTTTAAATAAAGGACCAATAAATTTACAGTCTAATGGTACTAATTATCTCTTGTGCTAAAAAGACATAAATTTTTTTTTCCAAATAAAGGACTCATCAACATCAAACTCTTTTCCAAGAAGCGTACATCAATAGTACTAACCTCCAAGTGGGATTTTTGAATAGACTACAAAGAAAAACCTCATAATTAAGGCTCAATTAGTTCTTATCCAACTAGATTAACGAAGTAATTTAGAAATCACTTTACTACGGGAATGATTAGGATCTAGATTTATGAGTCTTATAAAAAGGTACATAAGAATTATAAACGCTGGGAAAATCGAAAGTAACTAATTGATCCTTTTTTTTTTTCATTTTCTTGATTATTTTTTTGAATGAATCGACTACCAGTTTAATTAATAAATAATATAATATAGTAGGTTCGAGTTATCTACATTGATTCCAGCGGAAGACAATAGCAACTAACAGCGGAACAAGACCGGATCCAATGTTAGTCTCGCGAGCAAACCACGGTCGAGAAGTCGACGGGAGTGCTCGTCTCTTTTGCAATCTAAATGTCATGCAGATTAATGCAAGGCTCGGCAGGGCAGAAGAGCGGTGAAGAGGCGTCGATCTCTCTCTCTCTCTCACACACATTGAGAGGTTTTCCCTCTCTTCTCTTTTTATGTGTGTGCTCATTATGGAAGAAGAGAAAATATCTTCTTTATATAAGCCCTCAAATGGGCTAGTAGGCCTATGGCATGGGCCCGGTTCATTTACAACTCAATTGAGTTTGTCAATTGGTCTCGGTTTACACATTGACCGACCGAATTTGGTTCACCAGTTATGGGTGGATCTCTTTTTCCAACATCTCCCACTCGCACATGACAGAACCATAACTCTTCATGGTTCATGATGGAACTAATACCAATCATGATAATGACCTCGTGTCATACATCATCATGTAACATGGTTAAAACTCAAGTAACCATGCTCGATCCTTTCGTTATACATGCAAATAGACCGTGCAACCAGCATATGATGAGAGCATATTTGTTATACACCTGTTAGGCTATATAACAGATCTTAACGTAATCTTGTTAGAAGGCGTCTCTTGCAGAACAACTCCATTCTGCCAAAGTGTGTGCAATAATAGTACAATTTGCTAGAACATATGTCTTTTCCTAGTTCGTAACCACACAATCGCTGCTTTCGAACTTCTTGATCTCACGAAAGCTTTACTCATAGTTCACACATCATGTGACATACCACATGAGAGCATGCTTAGCAAACTTTTGAAACTAATGCAAATGCATCTAGAAACGAACTTTTCCTCTTACACCAGACAATCCATATAGCTAAGTTTACTTGCTCAGCTAGTCATGTTTAGTCGAATCAATCATGACCATTAATGACAAGCTAAAGTAGTCATACCCAATTACACGTTGTGAATGTGTTAAGGGTTCTAAGGGTAGGTAATACTAAGAACTACATGTTCACGGCATGGTCTCACACTAGGAAAAATAAGATCGTCTTTTTTTATCTCTTCCACCCCTATGGTCGTGTATATAGTACACATGGTATGATCATGTGTTGTGGTGTTCTTTCTTTTCTTTGGAGGAGCACATGTTTATTTATATTGTCAATGCCACATAAAAGCTTTGGTTACGAAACATTTCGTCATCTAACATTAATCTACACTTAACAAGATTACTTCCGGCTTTAAGACATAATATGCTCAAAGTCTCTTAATTTTAGCATCTGATCAATTTAATGATCGTATAGGAGTTTATCCTATGGCGTACAACTCTATTTGTACGACTTTTTCTTGCCCTTTTACGATGAACTCACCACTGTAAAATGCAAAACAACTTTTTGATTATGAACACACTTTCTTCTGCATTCAAAACCAGTTTCATCTTAGTTCTTCCTCCAACGAACTGGCAAAACTAAGGTAAACACTCGTGTGAGTGGGTTACTTCTCTGTCCAACATGCTTTCACATTCAACAAAACTGCAAATGTTAACTTTCAACATTTGCGTTTATGTATTGGTTACAATGATCTTATTAAAGATCTTGTTTTAAGGGATTACACATTTCTTATGCCATGTGGGTCTTAAAAAACTTATTCATTACAGGATTTTATTAATGGATCTATGATCACGTCTCACATGGACTTATATTCCAAGTTTACTTTTTATTGTGAAACTTGTACTCAATTTACTTGTCCTTGTACAACCAAGTGTCTTGCAAAATAATACGTGATCTCGATTTGCTTAGATTTATACTAGATCTTCTTGATCCTTAAGTAATCGGGGTAACTGTCACTAAAGACTGTCGAAGGTTCTTTAGGCAGTTAGTGCTAAGTAGATCATTTCACTATATAGCTAACCTACTTATTGCACTACAACTAATGCAGCTACGATCTCAGCTTCTTTTGCGACACACTTATATGTGTTCCTCACTATTATGTGGAGTGGTTTTTCTGCCAAATAAGAACACATAAGTAGATATGGACGTCCCTCTCATCCACATCACTTGTCTAACTAGCAACATTGTCTCATTTTATCGCAAGCCCTAGCAATAACACAGTGCCTTGAAATACCTCTAAAGCATCAAAGTATCTTGCTCACTGCTTTCCAACATTCTCATTATATGTTGGATCATTATTTGCTAGTTAGCTTAACAACATAGCAAACCATAGGCATTGTACATACTTAGGTACAAACCTATGTACTATAAGATATGGTCTTGTAATCAGTATATGTACTCTATATTACAAAAGACGTTCATATGACATTTGTATGAAGAACATTCCTTACATGTTCTTCCTTATACATAGGTTTATGGACACATGTACTTACTAAGAGACTTGCTTTTAGTCGCGGAGTTACCGTATGGGTTATGCATTTCTGCATCTTGAAGCATTTAAGTACTTTGTTGATCCATCTCACTTGAAGAGGTACAACAATCTACTCGAATGATCTCTTAGAGTTTGACTCTAAGGTCAACCCATATTAGTAATCTCAAAGTTGGATCTCAACCAATCTTTGAAGTCATTCAAGAATGCTAGACTTTTCTAGCTAAAAGTGTGATGTTCACACTAGGTCAGAATGACAAGATTCATCTTGGCATTATGATAACATATATGAATATACCATCACTCTCGAAAAAATGTCTAAGGTCAAACCTTGGACTATAAAACCATTAGTTTAAACCTTATGAATTTCAACTCCAAATTCCATATTGAAAATTGGACGATGAAACCATTAGGTTAAACTCTATAGGTTTCTACTCTAAATTCTCTATTAAGAAAAGAAGTATCTACATCCAATTTATGTAGGTCGAGATATAGACTAGTCTAAATGTCAAGGTCTATTTCATAAAGGTAAATCTTTCAACAAGATAAACTTTCAAATCTTGTTGACTAAACCCCCTTTAACGATTATCGATGTCTTAGTCGATTTATCGCTCAAGTATCAATTTATCTCCAATGGGTGCTTGTAGATTAACCAATTCTCAAACATGGTTCAATCTTAAATGTCATTCACACTTCCATTGCTTAATCTCTATAATTTTTACTGGGATGAGTGAACCTCTAACATACTTGTAGGTTCGTCATTGACTTGTGGAGTCACTAAAAGGTCACGATGGATTCATTTATCCAAAAAAAGTCGTCGTGAGACCTTACTAAAAGAATCATGATCGATTCATTTATCGAAAAAATATCGTCGTAAGACTTTATCCCTTTTAGTTTTATGCATTTTCAAAATGCTCCCACTGGGTTCAAGCTCCAAACTCACCGTGGAAAATAGGAATAAAATGGTTCTACTAGGTTCTAGCTCCATATAGGAACTCCCACTAGGATCACATTCCCTACTCCTACTGGAAAATAGGAATCTTGCTCCCACTAAAGTCGGGATTAGGAACATCCGCACACGATTGAGATAGATGAGATAAATTTGAATCATTCCATGATATAGTTGATGCATCCTTCTCAGAGAAAGAGATGAAAATCACTTGGATTGATCTCTTGAGATTTTAAAATCTTGAATTGTTCTAAGATTTTTCGATGCATCCCTTTCAAAGAAAGAGATAACAATCATTTAGTTTAAATAGATCCCTTGAGATTTTAAAACCCAATGATGTAATTTACTGATTTATATTAGCCAAATTTCTTCCTTATCTGTTATCCGCCTCAAGAATTCTCCTACTCGAATGAAGTGATCCTGAGGGTCTTAGTTCCTAAGTCTCAAAGAAAGTGAATTTTTTCCACTTTATCCTAGTTAAGAAATCTCTTCCCCTAGGAATATGACTTCTTATAACTCGTTACGATGCCAATTTCTCATTCCCCCATGACAAATGTGTCATTTTGACACAGCAGGGTGTCTAACGCCTTTTGCCTTTTGGCCGTTTCAACCAAGGTACCGTAGACATTGGCGATACATCTCTTGGTTTTAGGCGGTTTAGGTCATATGCTCTACCAATCCACAACTCATGAGATATATAAGTAATGTACTTAGAGGGCCTATGGATTTTGAATGTTGTGGCCTTCACCATCATAGTTCTTACCATATTGAGGAGAGTTTCATTTTCTTTCATCACATAAATTTGTGGATTCATCTTGTGGATGTTAACGACCTTAGTCAATCCATAAAACTTTCTTTGATTCTCATTTTGACTAGCAAGAAGTAAGAACTAGCTGATCATCCTTGCTTATGAAAAATCAAATACATATGATTGTACATCTTACAATCATATACACAGGAGTGATGGAAGTAGTAGGGTTTAGCCTTGCCCTCTCCATCTTTTGACATCTAACATCAAAAGTTGATTAATATAAATGGGTATTTATCTCAAAATGTCTTATAAATGGTTTTCTCTCTAGTATCCCCTTTTTGTAATGCTCGCAATTAGATAACTTAAACTTGTATAATTGTTTAATACTCCCACTTGAACTAATCGATGTACTTGATTTTGTCAAAGTGGTTGAGTTTTGTCATTAACTTCACATAATCCCTTATGACAACATGAAGTAGCAACGAATGAAAACTAGGACTTTTAATAGTTAGGTTCTTTAACTTAACTAAGAAACTTTTTTTTAGTGCCAAAGTAGTCTCCCACTCAAACAATGTCTAACAAATACCATTATTATTAGAACACAAATTGAAGACAAACTTAAATAAGTTTATGATAGAATTTAATGCAAGAAAGGATTCGACATTTGCACAAGGCTAGCTCGCACATGCCAAATCCTTCAACTCCACTTTTGAGTTGCTCCTTGCATGGTCAACTTGTTCCTTCTAGGAACTGTTGGAATTCATAAATAAGTTTATGACATTCATAAGCATACATAGCAACGGTAATAACAAAAAAAAATTAAACCTAAAAATTCCCCTACATCAACATACAAGATTAGGGTTAGGGTTTTACCTTAAAATCAATGCTCGAATGATCAACTGAATGGAGTGTTAGGGTAGCTTTTAGTAATCAAAACCGAACCTCTTCTCCCTCACGTTGCCTTTGCGTGAACGTGTCTAAAGGTATCCACACGAATGAGCTTTCTTGGATCGGTCTAGTGTACTAGCACTTAAGAATCTTTATTCTAGTTCTCACGAATTTTCTCTCTTTATTTGTAGAACTCACAAATTCAGCTAGTGCCATAAAATCCCATGTGGAAATTCGGCCAATGCCATAAAAAACCCTATGGAAATTCGACCAAGCTTTGTATAATGGCCCAGAAAACCTTAATCAATATGTATTAGGATTTCTTTAACTTGTCCTACAAGAATTATATTTCCTTCTTCAAATAGGAGTATGTGCTGAATTTCTCCTATATGAATTAGGACTAGGTTTTCTTCTCCTTGTCACACAAGAACAAAGGCTCCTAAAAAAATAGGAAATGACCGAATTTTTCAATGGGTTTATTAATGTTATTGGACTTTTAATTACATGATACATTATCATTAAATAAATCACTATATGATTAAATTGTATGGGCCTAATTTATGTTACACATAATAATATGCCCAAAAATATATTTATATTAAAATCTCATTACATTAATGGTTAATATCATATATCATTAAATCCTGAATTATTAATAATTAATCAAATTAATTATTATAATAATTCAATTATCATGAGAGAGAATATTTACGAATCGATCCAATTTGTTTTAGTGTGTGACCCAATAGGCTCACTCGAATTTGGCAATGGGCTTTGTCCCAACACTTAGACACATATTTCATAAGCGGTATCTAATAATACATTATGGAAACCCAAAATCGAGTGGATGTTGGAGATCCGAGTTTAACCTTTCACAGTTTGATATTTAGTCATTTTGTCTCACGATATCTAGATTAAGCATAAGGCATGGTCACATGTCAACCTTATATGCTTAATACGTTTCTTGATCC
>CAODLS011074339.1:0-26585 GCA_948243855.1 Flueggea neowawraea | reverse complement strand
TGGTTAAAAGTTCAAATTTTCATGCAATTTTGGCCCACAACATCAAATATTTTGCTCCAATGAAAAAGAAAAAGTGAGTTATTAGTTATGACAAGGACGAATAGGATTTTGTAAAAAAATTCAACTCAAATCTAAGTCGTTACTTGTATCACTCCTACTAGACTTGTAGCCGGTTTGAAAACCGCCAGTTCTAGTTCAGGAACCGGCGGTTTTGGTTTTTGGAATGAAAGAACCGGAATCAAACTGTGGTTCCCAAGGTTTGGTCCGATTCCAATTAGGTTCGGTTTTGGTTCTAGTTTTAACTGGTTTTGACCGGTTCAACCATCGGTTCCTGTTGGATTCCTTTTTTTAAAAAAAATATTTTTAATCCGCTATTTTATCCATTCATTTTTTTTTTTCTGTTTGTAAATTTTGTTATATTCAATAATTAATTATAGTACCAATAATACATTGTATTCCAAATATTTTTTTAATTATTTTCAAATAAATTAATTATTCTACTAGTAATTACATCACATAATTTTAAACAAAATTAAAAGAAAAACTCGATAAATTTTATTAAATGTAATGAAATAACTAAATAACTAAATTAAATTATAGTAAAAAAGTAGAAGGAATTTAAAAAATCTAATTGCAAAAAATAATTTTGAGAAATATACAAAACGTAATTACAATAATAAAATATATAAATAATTAATAAGAGCAATTTAAAGCAAAATTAATTTTTGATAGAGAAGAAATAATGTGAAATTGGTAGGAATAGAGTAAGGACATTTATAGAGTTAAAAAAAAGGGAAATGGAGGTTCGAACTGCCGGTTGGACGGTTTTTAAAGGAATAGAACCGGAACTTAAACCGTAACCCTCCAATTTTAGTAGGCCGATTCCGATTCCAGTTTAGTTCCAATTTTGACCGGTTCAGTTTCGGTTCGATTAACTGGTTCCGGTTCAACTCATACATAAATACACATGTACCATAACTAGACTCCCTCAAACTTTTATAACAGGATGAATAAGTTACGAGTTCATTAGTATCGCCATTATATTTAAATCATTAATATTAATTTATCATTTAAATAATTATAAAACAATACTCCAAATTGTGACTAGTCACGCAATCAGGTCATTCACAAAATAAATACAGAAGCCTCCCATGTCCTATAAAACAAGCCCAAACCAACAACAAATAACAAACACCACTCTCTCTCTCTCTGAATTTCTCTCTAAACCCGTCACTCTATTCTGCTTCTTCTTGTTGGTGATGCAAGAAACCGGTCTAAGACACGCCATGAACGCAAGAATAATTGGCTCAGGCACCGAAGCCATAATTCTCGCTCATGGCTACGGAGGAGACCAGTCTTTGTGGGACAAAATAACTCCTGACTTGGCTAAGCATTACAAGGTCCTTGTTTTCGATTGGACCTTTGCCGGTGCTGTAAAAGACCCAAACCACTTTGACCCAGCGAAGTACTCTTCTTATGATGGCTTTGCAACTGATTTAATTGCTCTCTTGGATGAGTTTGACCTCAAAGCTTCAGTCTTTGTTGGTCATTCCATGTCTGGCATGATTGGATGTATCGCTTCCATTAAAAGACCTGATCTTTTTAAGAGGCTCATACTTGTTGCAGCTTCTCCTAGGTTAGTATGATAATTTTTTTATCTTTTTTTTGGGGGCTAAAAAGATAAAAATAGTTATCCATAACACGAGATATATCAAGACTTCAAGGCTTGTTATCCCCATGGTAATTGAACTAATTTATCACAGAACATGTTTTTATGTTTACAATTACATAATAGTTCCACCGTTAAAGGGTCGTAATGAGAGCAAATAAAAGAACTTATTAAAAAACTAACATAATAGCTCGGCTGTGCGGTGTTTATTTTATTTTTATTTTTGGTTAAACAGCATAATTAGTTGTTTGATTTGTCAAAACGATAATTAGAGGAAGAAAAAATATGTTTAGTTTGAGAAACCTCTCGTTTTCTCTCCTTATTTCTTTATTACTTGAATTATTTTCCAAAAAGAAATTCAAGAAGAACATAAGTCAATTTTTTTTTGGTAAAAAGATGCTTCTTAGTTGTGTATTCTTATATACTAAAACCCTGTTGGATATGATTTTTTTAATATATCACTGCATTAAATTCTACAACTAATAATGTGTGCGGAAGAATATTATATTTTGTATATTAAATGTTATTAAAAAATTCATATTGGAAACAGCTCTAATAATATTAAAGATACATTTATTGGTTGTGCTTATAAATGAAAGGTCGTGAATTAAAGTCTCATCTAGGTATTAATTTCTTTTGATCTTTGGTTCTGTCAAGTTATTGTACATCTCCTTTTTTTCTTCTAGGCAAGTTCATTTATGCTCAAAAGAAGATTCATTTAATTTTATCCATAAAAATATAATATTATAGAAACAGCAAATAAGACAAACAACTGCTTTTTACCATTAACAACATTGATTTTTTTGGAATGACAAAACATGACGTGTGCACACCACCTTGTTTGCGACCTTTATTTTTTAATAATTATGGACAGGAAAAAAGTGGACAAGAATTTCGGTTACGATAGTGTTATCTTCTTTGTCTTGTTAATATGTGATAATAATATCTTAATTTACTGTCTTAGTCTCCGAATTAAAAGCATACCTAACATTTTGATGAGAAACACACCTAAAATTAGGATTATTTTCATTTAATGGGATTGCTGAATGACATCACAAAAATTAACAGTAATTTTAATAACAAATAAATGAATAATAGAACAAATTAAATGTTTAATTATATATTTTTTTAAATTTAAAAATTATTATAATAAAACTATAATATCATCAATATCAGTACCGTAACCTCGTGGGTCTGTTCCTGCCTAAAATAAATGCAAATTGAAAGATGTCATGGAAAATTAATAATATAGTTAAAAGAATGATGATGATGATGCCTCCCCCCCTCCCCCCACACAAAAATAAAAAGAATGATGACGCCAGCATAAACTATTAATCATTGAATTAAAAAAAAACTATTTATCAGTAAAGCCGGCTCGATTCTTGCAAATAGCTTTTTGTGTTTGTATTTTTTCATTCATTATTGTTAATCTCGTTATTGTTATATTCATTCATTCTATGAATATGTTTAAGGAAAATATCTATTTTAAATTTCTTGAGTATGAGAATTTCGTGCAACTTTTTTAGTTTGACTCGAATAATTTTTTTGAAATAATAATATCAAACAAATATCAGTAAGGATACGACACATAAAACTTGCAAATGCTTTTTTGCTATTTTACTAATAACAAATTAAGTAAAGCTAATTGATAAAGAGTTGATTTGAGGATTAGTAAATTAGTGCTAAGTGACTCTAATTTTTGAAATGAAAAAAAATTATATATTAAAAAGAATTATTTATATTTGTTTCTCAAAAATAATTATCATCCAGTCATTTTTTATTTAATTTTGCCTCGTTGGAAGAAACTATTGAGAATATTTATTTGTGGAATATTGAAACTGAATATTACTATTTAAGCATTTAAGCATATTCTTAAAAAGATGTGTCAATGTATAACTTTTTCAATACGTAATTTGCTTTTGAAATTACTTCTGTAATTTAGTATAAAGTGCCCTGGATTATGAACCCTAATCATTGAATGAATCCCAGCTCTTTGAATTGAAAGGTGAACTGCTTGTACTAGATAATAGATTCCTTCCCCTTTTTGCCTATTATATATTTACAAAGAGAGAGAGTTAAACATACAAATGGTATTATAATTTCGACAACGCTTTGTTATAACATTGTTAAAATGGACAATCATCGATATACATTGGTAACAACTTGTGGGCACGTGTCATAATCATGTAATTTATATGTTTATAGAACTAAAAAAAATATAAAAGCAACATAAATAAAATTTGTGTTAATCATATTATGTCATAATCGTACACTCATAATAATCACATAATCGTGTCAAGTCCATTTATTCATATCTAAAAACATATTGTTCTTGTGCAGGTACATAAATGCAGATGATTATGAAGGAGGGTTCAAGAACTCAGACATTGAATCCATAATGTCGAACATAGAATCCAACTACCAAAACTGGGCTCCAAACTTTGCATCTCTAGTTGTGGATGCAAAGGATCCTCCATCAATGGAAAAATTTACAAAATGCTTGCTGAACATGAGACCTGAAGTGGCTTTCTCTGTAGCCAAAACTGTGTTTTACAGTGATGAAAGGGCTATCCTTGAAAAAGTCATGACACCATGCACCATAGTCCAGACAACTAATGACATTGTGGTACCAAACGCAGTCGCCCATTTCATGCAAGAGAAGATCAGTGGCAAGTCTACAGTGGAGATTGTAGAAACAGATGGACATTTTCCTCAATTAACTGCACCCAACCAGTTGATTGATCTAATCAATGAAGTTTTGGGTTTTGAAGCGCATTAATTATTAACTATAGTTCGTTTTTGTTCTTGTTTGTGGTGTTTTGGTAGGACAATAAGGTCAAAGCTAATCGTGGGATATTGTTGTTATGTGTTCCGTAGTTTCATGCTATAAAGTAGGAAATGGTTGGCTTTGTAGAATGTTTCTTTGTCTATATAGTTTGTGGGTTTAATACTTGGAATTTGAATCTTGATTACATTTCATTTCCTTATAATATGCATTGTTGGCTGTGCCTAAACTACTCTGCATTGTTTGGGTGTGTTTTTCTTTGTAAATGGATTATTGTCTCAAGATAACAAGACTAATAATAATTATACGAAGTGAAAGTGTGAATATTGGTGATATTTCGATGGGAGGTAATTAGTGTGAAGAAGAAATGCATTATAGAGAAAAGAGAATTTGAGGAACAATAAAATAAAAATGCACATAATACACCTAAGCTACATCATAAAACAATTTCTTGGGATGCCTTCGGCTTAATTTCTTGTCTTTCCTAATGGTAGGCCCTTATGCTTTCATTGAGGGATATTCTGTCAGTAAGTTTTTTCTTATTGTTTCTGTTTTCATCTAATCGGATTCTTGCATTGGGAAAGTCTTGTCATCTTTCAAAAGCTTCTTTAAGGAATATACAGTGACAAACTATAATATTTTTCTATAATACTGTCGGGTTATATATGTAAGATCCTAAATAAAACATTCACTCTCTATTAGAATGAGAATGCAAATGAGTTTGATATGAACCAAACATATTTAATGAGAATCAGGATCTGATTCTTATTCTTATTCCAATTCCTACCTTTAAGTTCTTGAACCAACTTATGAAAAAACAATTCCTGAACCAAACGACCCCCTAATTTAATTGTTAATACTAGCATGTTTGAACAACGATGTTATTTTCATATGTTAAAAAGAATTTATTCTATGGAAATGTAACTTGATTCGATCATTGCATCATAGTTTAACTGTGAAAAGAAAATTCATCATAGTTTAAATACGATCAATATGTTTCTTTTTGAACTAAAATTGGACTTCATTACTTATCAATAGCTGAATACAAAGTCAAATTAAAAAAAAAAAAGCAACATAATATCGATAACGCTAACTTTTCTTTGAAAAGTCATTTTATTTTCCCTAGTTAACCTAACTAAAGTAGACATATTTGCAGATCATAAAATGTTCACATGTGTTTAAAAAGAACGAGAGAACAACCAGATAAAGCAAAACGCTTGAGGCGCTAGCCACTATCTTAATGAATTCTGCCTCTCGACAACAGATTTCGAGTCTTTTGACGGTTATCCTCCCAGAGTTCAATAAGCACTTCCCAATAGCTTGTACTAGAAAATTTGAAGAGTTAGGAACAACGAAATTATAAACCAAACCCAAAAATTTAAGTTTAATGACCTTCCTTTTCGATTCAGTCCGAGGGAAAGAGATTTTAAGTTTTGTTGTTTATAGGCCCAACGAGGGTTTAAAGGTGATTAGATTTTGTAGGAATAGAATCATGGAAAGTTGAGTATCGAGTTGGGAAGTAGAATGCGAAACAGGGGGAAAAAGAGAGGCTAACGAGTGTCTGGGGGAGTGGATGACGTGCATTGGCCCATTATTGAAGCCCCAACACACGACAGTGTGTGATTAGCTTGGACGTGTCCTTATCTAGATAGAGGACGTGAATCTCCCTTCCTCTGATACGCGTCGCCCATCAAAATAAGCCTTTATTGGCTCTCTTTAGGGTTCATAATTTCTACGGTCACAAAATTTTCAGCGTTATTCAGGTCTAGTCATAAAATCAAAAAAAAATAGGCTAGATCGTTACAGCTAGGTTTTCTAGCTTCAATTCGGTCACTTAGCCCATAAAATATGACGACTAAGAAAAAAATTACCACATACGTTAGCCATTTGGCTTGTCTCCGCATAGGTGACATGTGTACGTGGCAATTGAAAGTCCCACATTGAACCCGACCCGACTCCCTACCTTCTTTCCCCTTCCATCAACCCGTTTTAAACCCCAAACCCATTCTCTTTTCCCCTTCCTTCTTTGCGAACCATAAAGCACAAAATCCTCTATTAATTCTTGTGATCCTCTATTCAGAAAGAAATGATTCACCTCCTATAAAGCCTTTATTGTTCATATGATCAATTTCTATCTCTTCCTGTTCCTTAGAAAAATGCAGCGTTTAGATGGAAACAACCAGAGAAACTTAAGACAACAAAAGCTTATTGGCTATCCTAGTACATGTAATGCTCTTTTATCTAAGCTTCTCTACATTTTGCTTACTTTGTAACTACTACACCCAAGTATACTGAGTATGAACCAGCTCCAAGCTATCATGTACAAACCGATCTAGTAAACATGTTTTAGACACAATTATTAACGACTCAAACTTTACTTTGTGTCCAATATTCTTGTTTCTCTCTATGTTATAATTAATTATATTCTATCAAACCCTAGATCTTCATTAGTGTGGAGTGAATCTCAGGTAATCAATCAAATCAGTTACTTTCTTGATTTCTTGATTGATTATCTCGTCTTTATCTCAATAGTCAAGGTTGATTCAAAGCAAATCACACCCACCCAATTCTCACAACACCAGCGACAAAACACCAATCTCTTCGACAAAGAGATTGAGGTGGAGATTCGATTACCAACATTGACATAAACATCGAGGTGGAGATGCTACTAGAATAATGTGCCTCGAATAATGACGTAGCCAGGCAGATAGGCAACGATGTTGAACGGCATTGTATTTAGTCGACATCAATTTTTTTGTCGATCCAAACGGAGACTAACAACGAATGAGTAGGCCGAGAACAATGAAGACGTAGAGAGAGAGAAATAAGATTAAGAAGAAAAGGGAGAAATATTAAAGGAGGTTTTATTGGTTTTTTGGTGTTGAATGGGTAGGAGGAGAAAGGCAGAGTAGGCTTGACAATAAAGTGAAAAAGAGAAGAGAAATTCAAAGTGCAGAGAGAAAGAGATGATAAAGAGGATGATGCGTGTGTAATTTGTAGGTCCAAAATAGCAATTCAAGAGGGGGGTGAATTGGATTTCTAACTTTTAAAACTGATTTAAAACATTTTTCCAATGATCAAAATGAGTTAAAAACAAAGTAAGAGCAATAATCCAATTCACTTTAAGATAATAAATGTAAAGAGAGAAGGGATAGAGAAATCAAAACAAATGTTTATAGTGGTTCGACTTTCTTAACCTACGTTCACTCCTCAAGCTTTTCCTTGAGAGTTTGAATCCACTGAAAACTTCCTTCTTCAATGGGTGAAGGTAATCTTTACAAACTCTTTCTTCAAAGGTACAAGATTAAACCACTCACACTACAATCCTTATTTTCAAGACAAACAAATAAACTATTCTCTCTCTATTACAATGATTTTCTTTCACAATGAAGAACGAAAATGAAATCTATCACTCTAAAGCAACAAAAAATGTGTAAGTTTTGAACTCTCTTGAGAGGTGTATGAATATTGAGCAAATGTGAGCATAAGAAAACTTGATGATGTTATAAGGTGATAGGATGTTATTGTTCCACCTTTTCTGAAGTCTATTGGATGTATTTACACCTTTTCAAGTCAAAAGAGACGTTGGAGGAATTAATGTAGCCGTTGTGAGATAGAGCAGTTGTTGCATTAAATGCTCTTACACAAAATCTAACTCAAGTTGGCCTTCCCTGTAACTCGAGTGATCCATATGAACAGTATGACTTTTGTAACTTCTTACTAAAGTAAGCCTTTCCTTTAACTCGAGTTATCCATGAATATGACCGTTGGGACACCAACTCTCAACATTTAAACTTTGATCATGTCATTCCTAGGTATAATTATTTTGTCTCCAATTTATAACTTGAGTAAGCCAATTTGTTACTCGAGTTAGCTCTTCCATCCAAGATTCTTGTTTGTTTGAATTGCTTGAGTGATGAATGATGAAACTCAAGTTGAATTTCTATCTCTGATAACCCAAAATATTTAACTCGAGTTAGGTACCATGTTAACTCAAATTTTTTGGCTATTGGACAACTCGAGTTATGAGTGTCTTTACTTGAGTTGGAACATTTAAACTGTGGCATCATGATGCACCTCTTACTCGAGTTGTGTGATGTGTTACTCAAGTTGTTTAACCCTTTGACAACTAGAGTTGTAGATTCAGTTACTCGAGTTGAATTTCTTGGTATGATGGTTTGATTTTTCTTCTAGACTTCTGGATACTTTGGTTGCTTCATTTACTCGATTTGATGGAACATGTTACTCGAGTTAGGCTTGAACGATCATGCTTAAATGTTCAAGTATAAAACCCAATTTTTTTATCATCAAAACATAAAGGGATCTAAATGTTAACCACCCTTGGTGCAACATAATTCAAACTTGTAATTCAAGGTGGGTCGATTTAGGTTCGGCGTGGGACTTATTTTGCCACGTATGCATACCACGTATGCAGAGATAAGCCAAATGGAAAATGTACGTGGCAGTTTATTGCTTAGCCATCATATTTCTAGGCAAAGTGACCTCTTTAAAGCCAGAAAACCCAAATGTGACCATTTTGGTAGCATTTTTTTTATTTTGTGACTAAGCTTGAGCAACGCGAAAGTTTTGTGATCGTATAAATTATTAACCCCTCTCTTTGAACCCCTACACTATATATAACCTATATAAGACCTTAAACCCTATCCAACCCACAAACACCCCTTTTACACTAGAAAACATGCCCAATCAAAACCATACTTCAACTTGATTATTTTGAATCAAGTTTACAACTCTCTACCTCCATTTGGTCCCAATCCCTCCCCAGGCTCAATAAGACGTGTTAGGAAGTCAGAATCACTCCATTTCTGAAATAGCATGATTTGAAATAATCTTTGAGGTTAAAGGTACTAATTTTATGGTGTATTTTTGGTGTTAATGAGGATTTGAACGAGAAAACTAGTGCAGGTTACTAAGTTTGATTATTTCATGATAAAGCTAAGATCTTTACACATTTTAATGTATTTCAAACACATTTAAGTAATAAAAATCAAATCTTTAAGGTCTTTTTTTTTATAAGTAGCTTTAAGGTTTGTTTATGTGTGGTTTTGTGAGTTGGGTTGGGAAGAATGTAAAGGTGGGAACTTTAGATTGATTTTACGTAAAAGTTTAGATTTTGATGATGGTTTTAGGTTCATGGTGTGGTGTTTGATTTGTTTCGTTGTTGGGATAGTTTTTGGGGGTGTGAGACAAGAGATGAAGATCAAATTCTCAAAGGTCAAGTATGGAAAAACGATGCCTTTTTTTGCTAACCATTTAGATCTAATTTTTATGAGGATATCCATTTTTTTTATCCATTTTTTTGTTTTATCCATTTCATTATTAATGGTCAGTTTGTTAAGGGCTATGGAAAGGAAGAAATAAGCAATAGTGGAAAGAGAGAAGTGGATGAAATGAACAAAATTTGATTTGTCTTTGGTATTCAGTCAAAGTTCATATGAAGTGGAAGAAACTACCATATGTGATTTTGAGTTTGGGTGACAATTTCTGATCCGATAACATGATTTGTAAATACACGATAAAAATGACACAAATTTAATTTTTGTAATATTTATGTTATGTATAATGATGAGTTATATGTAAATAGCATGACACAATTGTGATACGTCTAACACAAATTGTCACCCTAGTTTTGAGTTTTTGATATTTGGTCTTCAATTTTTAGATGATGGTGGTTCGGTTAATTTGAGTTTGGGTTAATGTAGTTTGGTTAGTTTGTGGTTGAGTTTTTATGACTTGATTAATTTAAGCTTAGGTTACTTGATGGTTTGAGGATTCAACCTTAGAAACATTTAAGTCCAAGTCATCCCAACTTAATGACCTTAATCCTATGTTTATATTTAGCAGCATTTATTATTACTTGGGCTCAATAGGTGAAATTATACGAACTTTTAAGCTTAATTGTTCAGGGGATCTTGTTTGAAAGTTTAGGGTCTCTGAATATGGGTTCAGTCCTCTTTCCAATATATTTGAAAAATATACTCATTTGTGAAAACTGAAAAAAAAAATATCGAGGAGCCTTTCTGATTTTTTATATCTATGTTTTCAATTTTTCAGGAAAATTTTAAATTTTTTTTCCAGACTAAGCAACCCTCTTTTTTTTCGGTACCAATCCCAAGTTTTGTCAACAAAATTTAACATTTGAGACTCATATGTTAAAACTGTGACATCGCAACCTCAAATAACCATACAATGCATTTAGATTTGTGAATGCATTTCATATGTGCATTTTCATTATTTAGTGGTTGTTACTTTAATCTTAAATATAAATTTAGGATTGCATCTACTTTGAGAATTGATGAGACATGGGTATAAAAACCAATTAATCATTTCAAGTTGTAACGGAAACGTTACAACTGTCATTAATGAGAGAAATTACATTTACTTATTAAATTGACACTTTATAAATAAACATGGAGAACAACTTCTCAAGGTACATGTTATTTACCATTAATAGTAAAACTCTGTCAAATCGATTACTGATTTGAGCATCAGAGATTCTCTCGTGGAGCAATCTGACCTCAATGTGTCTTGTGTTCTCGTGTTTCGAGGCGCGGTTCGATTTTCCAAGTGTTCGAGTAATCTTCATTATCGTTGTTCAATTTTCGAGACAACAATAAGAATAATAATTTAGGACTATACAAATAAGAAAATAGATAAAGAACTAGTTAGAAAATAACTATTTGACATGACCGCGTAGTCGCAATAAGTGTTAGAAAAGAGTACAAAAATTATAATTGTGATTAGATTGTAACACTATTATAGATTTAGGCCAACAAGAATTACAAAAAAAAAATAAAAAGGGTATTGAAAAGAATTCACAAAGTAAAATAGTATAAGGATTAAAAGTAAAATAATTTGTACATGTGTCAAGAACCATAAAGTACTCATTTAAAGTTCACACTTAGCCCCTTAACAACATAATTAAGTCAATGATTAAGTCTGTCGATGTTGAGTAACTCAATTGACAAATACTCATATTTAAGATTAAGAGATCTTGAATTCAAATCTAAAAGGCATTCAAATATTTCATGATTATTATAAAAATTGATCTCCCTTTTGTGAGGTCAATAATAAATAAATATAGTGAAAAAAAGTACATGATTAAGTCTACCACCAGCCTATATTTCATTCCACACTTGCTCACATAAACTAATCAAATTAATAATAAACAAACCAATATTGTAGATAAGTATTGACGAAAACCATTTGGTGTGCAAAGGAATAAAGGGACCGAAATATATAAGCCTCTCCATCTTACACATACACCAGCCTCTGAACATTCTCATCTCTGTCCAAAACATTCACACATAAAGAACTCACCTCATCGTGGCATCAAAGCAAGTCTAAGCCAAAGGTAACTCTAAACCTAAAACAACTCTTAATAAGATTCTGTTTTATTCCTATTTTTTTAATTTATTAGAGATTGAATTTTAGAAAACTCAAAGCACGAAATTTGTAGATCTGTGTGTTTTAGAGATGGATGAAAAAATGTTTATGCTAATTATATGTCATTTCATATTCATGGTGAAAACATTATAAACTGCTTTATTTATAGATTCATTAAGAACAACCTATTTGGGATCCGATTTTGGAAATCTTAGAGAAAGAATTTGAAAAATGTAAAACATGAAAGTTGTAGATATTGATCTATTTAGATTGCACGTAAAAGTAAATAGATTAATTCTATCCATCTAGGGAATTAGGCTTGTTTATCTAAGAGTGATTATGTTTATTGTTCCACAAAATATGGCTTGATTTTGAGTTTAGATATAAAATTTACTGCAACCTTTGTAATTGGAACTAGGGTCTGAAATTTTACACAGACAATCATATATGTGTCCAGTTTCTAAAACAACAAGTGTTTCTTAATTTGAAGTTCAATTGAATAACTAGTTATGAAAACACTGAGGGAAAGTCAATCTGTCATGTTACTACTGTTAATCTATATTTGAAAATTTGCCATAAATTGTGCATGCTGAATTACAAAACTTTATTCACATTTTTAGAAAGCTATGTGAGTCTATTTCTGATCCAATTAACAGAGATCAAATTGGAGCTCAAACGATTGAAATACTGTTAAAAAACTAGGAATTGCTTAACTTTCCCTTATGTAGAAATACGGACTATTATGTTGAGATTAAACTAAGAAGTCAATTATAGGGACTGTTTTGATATATTTTTCTATAATAGGCACCAGCCTGAAAATTCTTATAATAGAACATGAGAAAGTGAAAAAGAGCAGATCCTTGGAGGTTGCGAATTTGATTAGCTTAGAAATTAACTGAATTCAAAGTTTTCATCACTTGTTAGGACACATGGACTAAAGTGAATAAGAATTGGTAATTGAGGGACTGAATTATAATTTTATATAAAAAATGTATTTAATGTTAGTGCATGTAATTTTTACACTATGTAGATCTAGAGAACCCAAATACTCTCCAATTGAGGAACTAGAAGTCATCAGTGTTAAGCACATACTAAAAGCAGAGGTGAGTTGAAAACTGGAGATTTCTCTATTTGTTATGTGTTTTGAAAGTGTCATGATATGTGCATAGGTGATTATCTTGGATTGCTTGTACATTATACATGTATAATATTGGAAATGCTTGATAGTACTTATATGTGTCTCGTGTAAATGCTTTGCATTATTTGTGAACCTATTGTGATTAAATACATGGAAATATTGTCTAAGATTATCGGGCATGAATTATCTTTTAATATGAATAATTTATTTATCTGATTTATCATTATTGGAAAAAAATAATGATATGAATTGATTCACCATTACATTATCGTGAATACGCATATATGAAACAAAAATTGAATCAGTGATATGACACTAGCATCATTGACTTAAGAGACAGACTTGACTGACATGTTTGAGTTCTCTATCCTTATCGTTTATGAGACTTTTATATCTCCATCATTATAAAAAATATATTGTGACTTTAAGTCTTCATTGCACGTCGTTTGCCAACTGACCATCATATCATTTATAAGATTATATATCTCTATTGGATATTGTATCGTATCAGACCCAGATTTAGGCTCTTCATGTATAGGGCAAACTCCAAAATAAAATAGGAATTGTATTCACTTCTATCGTTGCATAGTGTGTGATATATATATTTGGATATGTATGTTAATTATTGTGGATATATCGATGATAGTTTTTCTCATTGAGTATTGATTCTAGACATTGTCTGATCCCTCCGAACATTGTCTTAGTGGCTACCTGCCTTCGCAACGATTACAACATCACTTGCTTAAAGCTGACGATATGGCTTCACACAATAATGGGTTGAGCAACAATTTAACAATGCGCATGCCTGTTTTCGAGTTCTTGGCCGCAACGGGGGACCTTTTTTACTCCCATCTCGATTTTTTCGATGCCACTGGCTTCACTTGGCAAATTAACCAAATATATGTCATCGTGTGTCATTTAACGAAGTTAAAGCAAGTTAATTTTGTCCTTCTTTGATAAATTAGCAGCAGTGATATTTGCAAACAAATTTCTACCATTTAAAAGAAATCAACATTTAATATTAAATTTTTTCATGACCTTTTATCCACAACGACATTTATTACGTAAAATAAACAACATTCCTCCTATTTCTCAATGAAGATTTCTCAGGCTCGCGATCCCATTATGTTATATAATCACATGAACCGAAACCCCCAGTCCATATATATTTAATTTGAATATGATCAAATGGGAAAATTTGCAATACAAACCATTACCTCTTTGTTGCCTCTTCTACTACTTGCATGTGTATTTTGCACCCTTGGCCTTGTCATTTTTTACTAACTACACTACATTGCTAACACAAATTACAAAACAATTAGAAGAATCTTTTACCAATGTGTACAGTCATACTCGAGGGGCTTTTAGGAACATATAAGCACAATTTTCGCCTTCGATTTTAGTGAAGAAAAAATTTTGAATTATGAGTGGGTACCATACTGCAATGAAATTTCAACCCTTTCATGGTGGATAACAGGGGAAGTTCAATGTGTCATTCTCAGCAAGGTAACCGTTAATCAACCTTGTAATATCTCATATTTTTTTGTAATTATTATTTTATTTTAATAATTAAATTTGGGATAAATTAAAATTTTATTTTTGCTGATTGAAGGATAAATTTTGTGTTTAAGATGTTAATTGGGTGATTAATGAAGGTTAGGAGTGTTTTGGAAATAAATTATTAAGTGAAAATTGGTGGAAAATTGAAAGAAAAATCGGAACAAAAGAAGGTTGGACGACCGATTGTCTGTCGTTGGCAGCTAAGCTGCATGTCGTTTGTCGCTGGAAGTGTTGTCGTTCAGGGGTTGGTGCCGGAAACGACCCCTCGTTCAGTTGACTTGCTTCTGTCGTCCGCGTCGCGCATGTCGTCCAGTGGCGTGCTACGTGTCGCAAAGCTCTATCGTCCGCATCTCAAGGCTGTTGTTTGGTGTCACTGTGCATCAATTCTCACTAGCCACGCCGTTTTTTTTTTTTTCCTCTGTCAGAGCAGCCCATGTCGTTGCCCATTCTATCATCATTCCTATCTTTTTTAAGTCAACTCCACCCATCTCTGTCTCTCTCTCTTCCGTCTCTCTCTCTTTTCGTTGTCGTGCATCTTGTTCTTCAACCTTGAGGTAAACTTCAACTTCAAGACTTGTTTTCTTTACTTCCATCAATTGTTTTGCATCAGTTGAACTGTTGGATATTCATAGCTTATTACCGTGGTCTCGGTTGGTATGATTTTGGTTGGTTTTGAATGACTTGTATCGTGACTTTGTGTTGTGGACTGATCTGGATGTTTGGAGTTTGTTGAATGAGTGAAAAAAAATCTGTGTTGGACCGATCTGGATGTTTGGAGCTTGTTGAATGAATTAAAAAAATCTGGACTTATTGAATAATTTCTGGGTTGTGGATGAATAAGGAAGAAGGATGATGATTTTGATTGGATGAAAACTGGAAGTCACGGGTTGGTTGAGCCGAAATTGCCTCTGGATTTTTGATTTCAAATATGGAAATTAAGAACAAAAAGAAGAGATGTGATTGGTTGAAAAGTGAGGACTAAAGGTGATATTTGACAAATGGTTGAATTGTAATTTCGGAAGAGTTTGGGCCAAAGTGGTGATTTTAGGGAATTTAAGTTAAAAATGCAATTTTAGAAAGTGAGGGATTTAATAATAAATTTTAAATACTTAGAGGGCTAATTTATAAATCCTGAAAAATTGGGGACTATTTTATAATTTTTTGGGGCCTTAGGGACTAAAGAATGATTTTGAAAAAGTGCAAGGGAAAAATTGTAATTTTACATAGGTATCAATTTTCGAATCGATGACAATTAATTTCGATCTAAGATAGTTTTTAACGTCTAGCAAGTGTCAGCACCTGCATTTGCATTTCATACATTTACTACTGCTAGAGTACCATATTTTGATATTTGTTATATCTGTAATTGTTCAGTTTCATGTTCCTGCCAGCGGGACCAGCCACATACTAGTGGCGTTTGACTGGATCCTTAACTTCGAATTTCAGGTGAGTAAAATGGCAGTTTCAGATATATAGGTTGTGTCTTTAGACTCTATATGTGGTTTTTGTTGTGTCTAGCTATGATTTGAAATTGAACTAATAATTATTTGGCTAATTAATAATCCGGGTTATGTGATTATTAATTTACAAAATTTTTATTTCTGATAAATAACAGTTATATATGGTATATATAAATATTTTCTGTAAAATGGTTTATACTCTGCATTTCGTCTGCTAATATTATTTGTATATAACATTCTGATATGGGACACCTAGCACGGGGTACATAGACTTTTGTATATCAATGCTCTATCAAAGCCCTAGTTACCAGAGTAATGGGGTGACCGTGTATCCGGTCAGATACATGTTTTATTTTGTCTGATAGCGGAGTCCACATTATTATTCTGTCTGTTTTGGTCTCATATTCTAACTCTGATATATATATATACCTTTGATACTGTCTGACAACATGTTATATGCCTTGGGTGCGAATGTTTTGGTGAAATGATTTTCTGAAAGCTATACGTATGTAGTGTGTATATTTTATGGTATCCTTGTGTATACATATGTGATATATTTTTAAAGTGTTTTCAAAATGGTTTATGTGAGGTCTGAAGTGTCTTTTTCTCACTAGGGATTCTTATCCCTTTTATTTTTTGTCTATTTGTAAACTTATTTTTCAGTTGATATTTTTGACGCTCAACAACTGTCTGACACCTCGATCCCAGTGAGGCATTTTTGATATAGTGAGTGTCCCTCATCCGGACTCTACTTTGTTTCTGTTATTAGAGCTCCACATTAGATTGTTGTTGGGTTACTGAGCTACATTTTGTATTTTGTATCTTGAGTTTTGACTTTACATTTACTCAATTAAATTTATATTCATTTTATATAAATAAATACTTTAGTATAAAATATTTTCTAAAATATTAAATATTTGGATTAATGAATAATTTTGGGTAGAATGCTTGTATCTCCGAGGCTTGTGCGAGATGGGTCGAGCTCCCTTAGATGATTCACCTCGTACGCCAGTCATAGTCTAAAAACGGGTCGTGACAGACATGATCTGATTTATAGTTACTGTTAATATGCATAGTTTGACTAAAAACTAAATTGGTACATCACACTTGCATTATTGATTTAAAAGGTGGACTTGGACAACATGCTTGAGTTCTCTGCACAGTTACATGACATGACTTGAGACTATATGTCTCCACAGATACAATACATGATTCAAGACTTAAATTCTCTACAGTTCACAGCTTGCCAGCTGGCCATCACATTATAGTATCAAGATTATATGTCTCTACAGAACACATTATAGGACCCAGGTCAAGACTTTTCATTTACAGACAAAGCTCCAAAATGAAAGTGGAATTACATTCATTTGCATTGCTGCATATTGTGTGATTATGATATATATTTGGATGCGTATACTAATTGTTGTGGATTTGTCAATGACCTCTTCTCTCAATGAGTAGCGACTCGTATAAACCGATATTGTTTTTTCAAGTTTTTAACATTATACAATTTTTGAGAGTTAATTAAGCATCAAATTGATTAACTCATATACATGGAGCATAGGTCATCCGGTTGGATCCCACACTGTCTCTCCTCTACATCATGTTATCATTGTACATATATTTTTTAGAGGATCCTTTGAATGTTACCTGAACTTTTGTTTAGTCTGCTTATATGTTTTGCTCAAAATTTTTGTATGTATATTTGTAAATAAATGATCTATATGAGTGCATCTTCCTATATTTATAATCACATATAATAGTCTGGTTATATGATCAAAAAGGGTGTTACAAAAATCCCTATCCTCACCAGTCACAGGAAGGACTAAATATATTATAGAGTGTTTGTCTAAGATGGACGTGTTTGGTGTAATTTGGTTTATGATGCTAGGGAAAACCGTGAATGTAACATTGGGGTTAGCATTCTCTTTATCAAGGGGTGGGGTGGTAGAAGTGGTCCATTTATGTATGGATGTAGACATAGCCCCCTCAAGTGACACATGGGAATTTTTGGCAGTCACACCTTAGGCGTTCTTTGGAGAGCCAATGGATGGCACAATAGTGGGGTTCTTAGACATAGTGGGGTTGTAGGGCATGAGGTTTTGTTCAATAGTTCTACTAGCGCTAGATTCAGATTTGTCTTTTTATTGTGTGTTAAGGTTCATCTTATTGGGATTTTTAGCCGCAAAAGCAAGAGTTTGGCTTGGTAATTGGCTTAGTAACTTGAGTAGGAGGAGTCACAACTTGACAATGGGAATCATTGGAGACATCACCTTCATTACCTTCCAAATTGAGAACAAAGAATCTCGACCCTGATCTACTAGGAATGGGAGTTGACTCTTGAAGTTTCTCCTTACTAATATCTGCAAACCCCATCTCAGAGCCATACTTTTTGGGACTACGATTTTGCCCTCTGAGTCACATAAAGCCACTGGCCATAAATTGAAGGGCTTTGCTCTTTAACTGGTACCACAATTGGATAACTAGTGTAACAACCTGTATTTTTCTTAATATTATTATAACTCAACAAGATAGTGTCTTTGCAACAATTTTATTAATGTAAAGTAGATATCATTTATATTTCTAGAAATAAATCTAACTTAGTTTACATCAATACATTATGTTAAGTTTTTTCTAGAACGATCAATAAAATATAGTAATATTTGAAGTGATTAATATTAGAATCTTATTTTGACAGATTTAATAAAAACGAGTATTCTTCTTTTCTGTTTTTTATTTATCTAATTATCTATTTTTATTATTTTGTTAAATATATTTTTATAGTTAAATAAATATAGTTTATTATTTACCTTTATATGCAATTATATCTATTAATTCTTATTAATTAAATTTAGTATCTTTCAAATTTTATTATTAATGTAATGCCCTATTTAATTTTGTATGTTTCAAAAAAATAAAAAAAAACTGCAGCTAAAAAAAAAAAGAAAATCATTTGAACCAAAACGGAAACACACCGTTGTGGTGCCTTTCTTTTTAACCCAGCCCGCCTGATTCCCTTCTCTTACTCACTCATTTCATTTCTACATTTTTCTCTTCACTCAACTCACTCAAAACCGTCCCTCACTCTCTCTCTTTGCTTCTCTTCAATTTCATTGCATTAAATCAAGGTAAAATCTCTCATCTCTTCTCTTTTCTTACTGTATTTTTATGGAAAATAAATGGGTTTATTTTGGTTTAAGTATAGGACGAGTTTGGAGGTTAGGTTTGGTTTTGATGCTTATTTTTTATGAGATGGTTTTTGATAAATAATATTGCATTAGGTGTTGGAATGGTGTGGGTTTTATTGGGCTGTATTGAACGTGTATTTTTTTTTGTTGGATTTTAATTATGTCCAAATTTTTGGATGAATTTTTGGGTGGATATATGATGAATTTGAGTTTGCTTTTGATTAATTTTGGTGGAATAAACATGGATTTGAATGAGTTTGTGATTAGTTTTGGAGATTGAATGAGATTGGTGTAGTTGGAATTTTTAATTGGAAGAATAAATTTGAGTTTTGATGATTTATTGATTATTTGGTGAAATTGATGAATGATTTTTATGAATAAAAATGATTGGGTGATGATTTAAATGATTCAGAATAATGGGTGTTGGTTTTGAGCGATTTTTGTTGGTTAAATCGAGAGTAGGGGTGTCTTTGGTCAATTTTCTACCGAAAGGGATAGATTTGATATTTCAAATGTTTGACGGTTTTGTAAATTCTGAAAATTTGGAGCACTGATTTGTAATTTTCAAAAAGTTTGGCACTAATCTGTAATTTTAGTATTCCTTAGGCACTAAAGTGCAATTTGGAGAAAATATATGGACCAAATTATAATTTTGCATCAAGGTTTGATTTTCGACAAGAGTGTTAGATATTCGTTTGCAATAGGATTTCCAGCATTAATATGAGTTTGGGACATGCATTTGCATTTCATATATTTCTAGTATTGTCACAATACCCTGTTTGATTTTGTTGTGAATAAATTTTGTTTTCAGCTTTGTTTGATCTCCGAACTGACAGTTATCCACTGATGGTCCGAGATTTGGATCATTTGACTTGGCGTGCAGGTGAGTGCGATGAAAACTCTTGGCGTGCAGATGAGTGCGATAACAGCTCTAGACACATAAGTTGTGTCTTCCAAATTATATGTTTTTTTATGTGATCTGACTTTGCATGCAATATGGACTAATTAAAGATTGAAAATTCTTAAAAATTAAATTTTTGTGATAAGGAGTAAATAATCTATATAAACTAAGTAAAACAATATCAATATAATATCTGTATCAGTATGATATGAGTATCATAATAAAATTTGTATCAATATCAATATAATATTTATTTGTGCGCTTGCCTGCTTAATAAATAATCAGTATATATATTCTATTGACTAGGGAAATGAAATTTAAGATGGCTTCAAATCATTGGTTATTGGCTGGTGATGAAATAAATGAGCAGAAATGGCCAAAAACATTTTAGAAAAAGTATGACGTGTATATTGGGGCCAGGTGCATTAGATTATAGGTATTACTTCTGTATACCACATTCTACGGTATAAGTTCTCTTTGTTTAAGTTTCATTTTGTGAAGTTGTTTGGAGTGGAATCTTCTAATCGTATTGAGAAAGTTAGGAATCTTTTAGGTGACGTTTTGAAGGTGCATTACAAGTCGAAAAAAGGAAGAAGTTCTATAGAAGTTTTAGCAAGTTCTAGTTCATCAACTCTTAAGTATGATGATAGTGATCTTATCTCATTCATACAAAGTAAGAAAAAAGACAAAGTGGAAACTATGGTAGAACTAGATCATTATCTTAAAAATGAGTTGTTGTCATCTTCTAATGATTTTGATATACTTATGTGGTGGAAGACGAATGGGGTGAAGTACCTGACATTGCAATATATTGGTCTTATAAATCTAGTGTTGCTTATGAGTTTGCACTTAACTCAAGCGGTAGATTCGTGAGTGCTCATTGTAGTTGTTACTACCCAAAAGAATTGAAGTCTTGATGTGTGCTTGTCCATTTGGAGACATCCTATAAAATTGGAAATTTTGATGTGTGCTCAGAGTTGGTTATAGAGTTATATGGGTAAATTTAGAATAACATTATTAATTGAAGTTTTGTAAATCAGTTAAATGTTTGTTCATTTGTAATTAATTTGTTTAATTTTATTGTAGGTACAACTAGCATAATCATTGATGAATATACCATTTTTTACGATACTAAAAATGGCTAGTAAACTTTACTATTTTTTTTCTTATTGATTGATATTAATAATTGCATTCAATAATTTTTAATTTATTTTTTAATGTGTGAGTTGCGTTATTACAAAGTCAATTGTCACAAACAATTGATTCAGCTGCGACTCAAGTGTAATAGTTTAAGAACTTTTTCTTTGTATGTTTAAAAACATTAAGTTGATATAATTGTGAAACAAGAGAGATGAAAAAGTTTGTGATACTCTATATACTTATAAGAATGTGTACACATCTATATACAAAGCTAGAGTGTCTAACTTAAGAAAGAAAATTAATTTATGAATCCTACACTATTACAACTTAATATACAATCTGTTACATACATATTCCATAACAATCCCCCTCAATTTGGAGCATAAATGTTAATCATGCCCCACTTGTTAGAAATATAATCAATATGCACTCCATGTAGAGCTTTTGTGAGGATGTCACCAAGTTGGTCTCTGGTCTTCACAAGACCAATAGAAATTATATTTTGCTGCAACTTTTTGTGAACAAAATGACAGTCAATCTCAATAAGTTTAGTTCTCATGGAACACAGGATTAGAATATATGAAGCGCAACTTGATTATCTCACTATAATTTTTCCAGTGTTGAAACCTTAAGTCCAACCTCATGTAGGAGCTGATAGATCCACATTATCTCACACACAAACTGAGCCATAGCTCTATATTCTAATCCTGCACTAGACCGGGATATCACATTTTGCTTCTTACATTTCCATGAAACCAGATTTCCCCCTACAAGAACGCAATAACTTATGGTGGATCTTTGATCAACCTTGGAACCTCCTCAATCTACATCTGAGAAATACTCAATCTGAGAATGGTTATGATTTGCAAAAAGTATCCCATGCCCAGGAGCTCCTTTCAGATAACACAGGATTTGTTCCAATGTTGCCCAATGATGAACTGTCGGAGATGGCATAAACTGATTGACAATTAATGCTAACAAAGTAAGCAATGTTAGGACGACTTACTATAAGATAGTTCAATTTTCTAACCAATCTTCTATATCGTTCAGGATCTTCAAATAAATCTCCATCTTTAGTAAGTTGAAAATTAGGTTGCATTGGAGTATTGTAAGGTTTTGCTCCAAGTTTTCATGTCTCAGTTAACAAATCAAGTACATATATATACCGTTCTTGCTTCTTATCACTTTAACCCCTAAGAAAAATCTCAATTTCCCTAAATCCTTCGTGTAAAATTGGTTGTGAACAAAAAACTTCAAAGAACAAATTCCTATAATAACATGATCACTAGTAACAATATCATCAACATAGACAACAAGAAGAATAAGACTAGAGTCAGACTATTTGTAGAAGATCGAGTGATCACACTTGCTTTGCTTCAACCCAAATTTTAACAATGCCTGACTAAATTTTCCAAACCAAGCATGTAGACTCTGCTTCAACCCATATAAAGATTTTCAAAGACGATATACCTTTCCATACTCCCCTTAGCAACAAACCTAGGTGGTTGCTCTATATACACCTCCTTCTGTGGATCACCATGTAAGAAGGCATTTTTTATGTTTAGTTGATGTAAAGACCAATCACAATAGGCTGCCAAAGAGATCAATAAACGAACATATGTCAACCTAGCCACAGGAGAAAAATTATTAGAATAATCAATTCCGTAAGTCTGAGCATATCCTTTAGCTACAAGACGAATTTTAAACCGAGCCACGGAGCCGTCAGGATTGAATTTCATGGTAAACACTCACTTATACCCAATACCCTTTTTTTCGTGCAAGAAAACACTCTAAATCCCAAGTACCATTAGCCTCCAAAGTATTCATCTCTTGTATCATAGTCGCACGCAACTGGGATGAGATAAAGCTTCATGAAAAGTTTTTAAACGGAGTCAAGAGAGGCAACAAAGGAATTAGAAGAAGGAGACGAACGAACATAAGAAACACAAAAAGAAATGAGATAAGTGCACCGACGTTTACCTTTATGAAGAGAAATTGGGAGATCAATATCATTAAACACTAAATTTGATGTAGAAAAAGAGACTGGCGCCAGGCAGACACCAGGTGGATCACAATGTCTTGAGTAGACATGATGAATGGGTGGTCGTGCCGCAGGCACTAGAAGTGTAGGAATAACTGGGGTAGTCATAGTTGACGTATTGGGAGATTGAGTAGTGACATGACAGATTAACAAATCATAATTTTCTCCCTGACTAATAGATGTAGATGAATTAGAAAAGAAAGGACTGTGTTTTAAGAAAGTCACGTCAGTTGACACAAGGTCCTTGTTTAGACTCGGACAGTAGCAACTATATCCCTTTTGCAAGGTCCTTGTTTAGACTCGGACAGTTGGTGGAATGGGAAACAACGGTTTTGTTGGAAACAAGGTCCTCTAAGGAATGTTACCTTGAAGAAAAAATGAAGGCATGTGATTAATCAGAAAACATGCTATAGAAACAGCATTACCCCAGAATGATTTAGGAACATTTGTTTGAAACAGAAGTGCCCTAGCAGTCTCAAGTAGGTGTTTGTTTTTCTTTCTGCAACACCATTCTGAGAGGGTGTCAACATAAAAGGATTGATGAATAATTCCATTCTCAACCATGTATTTATTAAGGAGGTTTGAAAAGTATCCTTCAGGATTATCACTTCTCAAAAGTGCACACAAAAGTATTAAACTGAGTTTTAACTTCAACACAGAAAGCACGACAATGGGTAAATCATTCAGAACGATTTTTCATTAAATAAAACCAAGTTACACGAGAAAAATCATCCACAGAAGTAATTAACTCAAGGAACTAAAGGTTGACGATGATGTTTTGCGAACTAACATAAATCACAATATAAAGAGGACACATTCTAGAATTAAGGACATAACAGCTTCAAGAAAGGTAAAGACGGGTGACCCAATTGACAGTGTTTTTCCCAAAGGTGTGGAGATACTTGAACATGCAAGGATTTAGGAAGCTGAATAACTAAAATGTAGAGACCCCCTAATTCATGCCATTTGACAATAAAATTCCTCGTCATAAGATCCTGAAAAATTTTTTAGTAGTTGCGGTGGCGGAAGCTTGTAAAATAAGCAAAGAAACAATACAAGTGATTTATAGTAGTTCGACCAACCATGCTTACGCCCACTAACTAAGCTCCTAACTTAGAATTTTCTCAATTCACTAAATTAATGATTGATTCTAGCTCAATCCAACAAAGTCAATACAAGAATGTTGATTCTTGGCTCACATCTCTAAAGCCTAAACAAGGTTGATCTAGCCTCACACCTCTAAAGCCCTAAAAATTTTGTTTTCATAGGCTCACAAAAAAACTTCCCCACTCTCAAAGTGCATACAAAAAGTTTACAAATAAAGCACTATGTTGGATTCAAGTGTATGCACTTGATGCTCTTGATTTTCTCTCTAGCTCGATATTTGGTGTTTTTGAATGATGCAAATAATAAGAGTTTTGGCGCTATGGTTGCATATGTTCTTCATCCTTTTCTCTGCCTTTTCTTGATGTATGTATATCCTTATTCTTGCATACATAACAAGCCTCTTGCAACGTAACTCAGTCTTTGCGTATGTAAACTTTAATCCAGACCAATCCAGTAGCTTCTATTTCCACTTTCATGCTTCTTTGCGCATGTAACATAATCTTTATGTAGGTAATATGTGCCTTACGTGCGTAAGACTTTTTCTTGCCTATGTAACACACTTGCAGCTCATTCCATTTGCAACTACTGGCATTCTTATGTGATTAACTCCAAGTCTTGTGTACGTAACATGGCATCTTGACTGTTTAAAATTTTGTTCATTATAAAAAATTAGAAGGATTTTAATGTTGATCACCCATTATCCAACAAAAAATACAATAACTAGGAAAAAAATGAGATGTAACAATTGACAATACGAGTGAGTTTGCTCACAAACATTAAATTGAAAGAAAATTTTGGTAGACTTAAAACAGAAGACGGAGAAATTAACAGAGTTGGATTAACGGTACCAGAACAAAGAAAAAAAGAAGTAGAGCCATCAGCTAGAGTAGCATGAAAAGGAGATGTTTGTGATTGAAAGGTAGAAAAGAGATTGGGATTGCCTATCATATGGTGTGTGGCACCAAAATCAATGACCCATTTTGAGGAAGAAGAAAGAAGACAAGTATTAGATTTACCTGTCTCAGCAATGACAGAGATAGGATTAGATGAATTCTTTAAAGTCTCTTAGTATTGAGTGAATTTAGCAAAATCATCTATAGAGATTGTGACAATACACTTAGAAGACATGCTTGGAATAGTAGTAGTGGCAACAACATGAGTTGAGTGAGATTTATGGGATTTATTTTGCAGTTTTCCATATGTCTATTTTGTAACACCTTGCTTGTTATGACCAACTTTTTCTGCAGCATTCGGTTGAGTTTCGATTCAATCATTTGACATTTGAGATGACAATTAGGTGTTTGAGATGTTGATTGAAAGTTTTGTTGGATTTTTAGCATGAAAACATAGGCGGAATAACAAATTTTTTTCATTTAATCACTCCAATAACAAACCAAGATTGATAGATTAAATAAAGATCAGATCGTTACTTACTTGATGAGTGCCAAATCAGATTTGATTATTCACCAAGAGCCCTAGTTCACCTTTGCCAAGGACGAACCCTTACTCTTTAAATTTGCTCCAAGCTTTGTAAGAACCTTAGCCTTAAGATTAAGATCTCTACTTCACACACACTACATATGTATTAGAATGAGTTGAGGTGTGCTAGCACTAAATTAAACACCCTCTAATGGTGAATATAGGGTTCAACAATGCTAGGTTAGGTTGTGTTCTCTTAGAGCCGAAAACACCAACTCAATTAGGGTTAGATGTAGCATCACACCTTAGGCCTTTATATAGTGTTAAGGTGATCCTATTAGGGTTAGGATGTCTCCAAAAACCTTAATAAATCATGGCATGACCGGCCACACACTCCTTTAGGGTTAGGAAGACTAATTCCTACTTTACAGGGACAGACTCCTAACTTTTAGGATATGGACATTGATTTTAATTTCCTTACACTATATGGGCCTTTTTTAAATCAATTAATCCATGATTAATTAATTAAACATGTCATGGGATGAATTATTATATAATTAACCCATACTAACTATAGCTGAAATTCACCTATGCACCTTACGTCAACATTTGACCTAATTGCAAGAAGAGAGATAAACTCGTTTCAGATCTTTCGTGTGTGATCCCGTAGGTTCATTCAATGTTGGAAATGAGTTTAATATACATTAATACTCATAAATCACTAGGGGCCTCTAGCAAGACATAGTGACTACCCAAATTGAATGAATGTC
>CAODLS011074326.1:0-10485 GCA_948243855.1 Flueggea neowawraea | reverse complement strand
CTGGACTTTGTTGAATTGAGATCTACTTAATGCACAGAAAAGGATGTGCATAGCTTTGTTGTTGTAGCGCACCATCATTTTGTCTTGATCTGTCCATTCTTATTTTGGTTTGATCATTTCAACACCATTTGTTGTCTTCTTGGGAACATAAGGTACAATTTCCACATCATCCCAAATTTCCCTAGGTTCGCACTTGAGAAATACCATCATTCTCGTCTTCCAGTATGTGTAGTCACTGCCATCAAAGAAAGAAGCACGATTAATAGCCAAACCTTCATATCTATAAATATCATTTGAAAATGCCATTTTTGGAATCTTTGACTCTTTAGATGTTAAGCCAAAATAAAATATCAAGAGCATTGTCTCTGATACCAATTGTAGAGTCCCAAAATGTAGTGGAAATGATAATCCAAGAGGGGGGTGAATTGGATTTTTAGCAAGTTCAAAAAATTTGTTGAAAATCTTTTGCAAACTAACACAAATAACAAAGTTCTTTTAAATCAAAATCAAAATCAAATGCGAAAGCTCTAAAGATCCAATCCACACACTCAATAATGAATTAAATGCAAGTGTAAATCAAGTAAAGAGAGTAAAGGAGTGTAAAGGAGAGAGAAAATCAACACAATAATAAAGATAAAAAGAGATAGAGATAGAGAAACAAAGCCCAATGTTTATAGTGGTTCGGTCCTCTTGACCTACGTCCACTCTTCTAGATTCACTAGAGAGTTCAATCAACTATCTCCTCACTTCCGGGTGAAGGGAAACCGTTTACACTTCTTGTTTTTGTGGGATATACAAGTAAACCGTAACACCTTATTTTTACGGGATTAACAAGAAAACCGTTACACTTGTTTTTAGGACAAAACAAGGAAACCACACCTCTAGTTTTTACGGGATCAACTAGAAAACCGAACCACTAGTTTTTACGGGATTAACTAGAAAACCGAAACTCTAGTTTTCTAAGGCTCACTAGAAAACCAATCTATCCTAAGCAAATAACTTTGCTCGTTACAAAGTTAACCCAAAGATGTAATATATTAAAGCTCATACTAACCCAACAAAAGGATAACAAGTAAATAGCTCAAAAAGGGTTGTAAATGTAGAGAAAAGAGATAGAAAGATTAGAAAGCGTTAGCAAATATATCTTACTTTTGTCTTCTGATTTTGGACGTCTATTTATAGCTACTCTTCGAAATATATCCGTTGGGGCCTTGAAATAGATGTTGGAGCCTTGAAGTAGCCGTTGGAGAATAAGACAAATTCTGCTCAGTACAGACGTCACCCTTTACTACGTGCGTTGTTCTTCTTCTACGCGCGTAGTTATTCATTCCATCTGAGTTCTATGTGTTGTGTATGCAAGTTTGCGTGCGTTGATAGAACTCCAGTGGTCTCGGCTTTGAGTGGATCAGCATCTACGTGCGTTGATTGGTCTTCTACGTGCGTTGTTGGAACTTTTATATGCATTGATCACTCTTCAACGTGCATTGCAATGAATTCTAGAATGAACACTTTCCACCCAGTGGCTTCCTACGTGCGTAGCACTGTGCTCTGTATGCGTAGACGTCTGATTAACCTCTGCACCTTTGATTTCACATGTGATTTGTGTCAGAGATATTCAAATTCAAATTTTTGGCCTTGTCAGATAGTCCAGCTAATCTTGTCTATATGCGTTGCTGATCTCTTCTGTGTGCGTAGTGTTTCACTTTGAAGATCACACCTTTTCTCATCAACGCGCCTTGTTCTTCCTTCAACTTGTCTCTACGTGCCTTGCCCTTTTCTCTTTAATCTGGATGCTCGTCAACGTGCATAACACCAACTAATGCGTACGTAGAGAAAGGTCTGATGCTTTCTACCTTCACTGTCATACACGTCTACGTGTTTTGTAAGCTCTGTTGTGTACGTAGAACATAGTTGTGCGTCCTTCAACGTGCTTAGATGACTCATAAAGTCCTTTGTGGATAGATATGATCAAGTATGTAGCTTTGCACCTATTTCATGTATGTTTTGCATTCATCATCATCAAAACTGAACTCAACAGAAGGTTAGTGGAAGATCCACTTATTAGGCTAAGATAAAGTTTGTTCATCTAAATTCACTGAGATATTATCCGCTCTGAGCTCATGGACCCTCACAGGTTTATCCTAGAAAAGGCGCCCCTAAGAGTTAAGCCTAGAATATATAAAAGATTCTAGTCTTTTATATAAAAGGTTGGAATTGTTGAATCATAGGAAATTAACATTAAGATCATTTTATGTTTTGATGATGAACAAAATGATGTTGTCAAAGCCTCATTCGAGTAAGAAGATGAACCACTCGAGTAACATTTATGACCATAATATTTTACTCGAGTAAGCCATATCATCACTTGAGCAATGCAAAAATAATAGAGGAATGGGCTACGGGCTGAAGCCACTCACTTGAGTAACAAGTAAAGTATCACTTGAACAATCCATGTATCATATCACTCGAGTAAACAGGAAGTGTCACTCGCGTAAGGAAGAGTTCAAGGTGATGAGGTTTTAACTATTTCACTCGAGTAAACATGAAGGGCTACTCGAGTAAGCAATGCATCAGATCACTCGAGTAAGGAAATGGTGTCACTCGATTAAAACATCACTCCAGAACACTGCAACAGATAGAAATGCACTCCAACGGTCATATTATTACCACCAACGGTCGTATTGGCACAATCCTATCAATTCCAATCAAGAAAACATTAATTTAAGTTAGAGATCAAAATTCAAGTATCAAACTCAAACATTAAGCTCTAAGATAAAGCTATATCACACTCTCAAAGTGTAAACACTTTGTATACACTTTGAGAGTGTGAGATAAGTTTATTGTAAGCCTATATAAAATAATATTGTAGAGGTTTGTTGTGAATATAAGGAAAACAACATTGTGTAGGCCTTAGACGTGTTGAGCTGGAATTAACCTCATGTATTGGTTTTGTTGGATTGAGCTATAATAAATAACCGTTATAGTGAAAATCTAAGTGGTGAGACTTAGGTAGTGGACGTAGACAAGGTAAACTGAACCACTCTAAATTCTTGGTGTTGATTTCTCTCTTTTATTTCAAGTCACTTCTGCTCTCCAAACACAATGGAAACATAAACCGAAAATTCTCCAATAGGAATCAAGTATTCTAAAGCCTTGAATCAAGCCTATATTAAAAATCTTTGGTTGTGTCTGTCTTCCAACCCAAATGCATTATGGACAAAGATTATTCCTACAAGATATATAAAAGGAAAGCATATTTGTATTGACAAAGTCCACACGACCAATGTTTCCTCTTCATGGTGAGCTATCCTAAAAAATTCAAAAAATGTGGGGAAAAATACTTCATGGTCGGTTGGCAATGGTGAAGATGTTCAATTCTAGAATGATTGTTGGGTGGATGAGGTTGGACCTCTCAAAAACATGTTACTAACCACATTCCAAATGAATTACAGTGCTATACTTTAACTGATTTGCGAACGAGGCCAGTTGAAATTATGAAAAAATTAGTAACTTTTTGCTAACTAAAATCTTAAATTGCATCCATGCCATTCACACCCCCTTCCGAACTGAATGGTCCAGCTGACAAAAAATGGTGGAATCTTATTGCTTTAGGTACGTTTTAGCTTAGCTATATCTATAATTTTCTTGTTAATTCGAGTTCTCTTATGGCAGAACATTATGAAGAAACAAAATGGAAAACAATTTGGAAACAGAATGGTCCACCACACATAAAGACTATTATATGTTTAGCTAGTCAAGGACAATGATAGATCTTATAAATGGATATTGAATAATATTAGTTATTAGTATTAATATTGTTATTAGTATCTGTTTAGTTGAGGATCATTTTAGAGGGGTTGAGATGGCATATTATGTTAGGCTATTAGGAGTATATAAGGAGTGAATGAGAATGAGAGGGGCAGTCGGGGATTATTCTGTTGTGTTGGTTGATGTTCGGCTTTTCGCTTGGGAGAGGATAAGCTCTCGAATTCCTATCACCGATACCTACTGTTCTTGTTCATTGTCATCTACCTTTCTTTATATTCAATAAAATCATTCTATTTTATCTCAACATTTTCAGTTCTCTTGAATTGAATTGCTTGGATCCTATCAGACACATCTTGACAAATGTTCAAAGGTACCAGCGTAATTTGGTTCAAACGGATGTGTGCATCAGATGCCCTTCATGTGCTGCAGAACTGCAAATTTGCAAAGCTGGTCTGGAATGGAACCTTGTTGTGCACGATGAGAGGGAATTTTTTTTTCAATGGATTTGGTGAAATGGATAACACACAACGATAGTGTGTATTTTAAGCATGTTTTTAATATTTTTTTTTTGCATTAGTTTACGTGCCAAATTGTTATTATTTATGTGTTCTATGTTGGTTTTGTGTTTTCTTGTGTCTTAGGTGATGAGATGATAAATTTGTGGTAGAAGTGATTGACTTTGGCATGAAAAGAAGATGGATGGAACTGGAGCTGCACGCAACATGACCATGTTGTATGCGTCTGTGACTTGGGAAAAATTGTTGGATTAATCATTAAGATGAGTCGCACGTTTTAGACAATTGGGCCTTGCCAAATTTGACATGTCAAGGACAAATTTGAAGACATTTGCTCTTGTTTGACTCTAGAAGATTGATTAGTCATGTTTGGATCATTATTAGACTTTAGGGTTAGATTTTAGTCTTAAGTATAATACTCTTACTATTGTATTTTCAGTTCTCATGACTGAGAAACTTACAGTTGACTTCATCACTCTGAATTTGTGTGCTCTTTCTCTCAACATAAGTTGCTAAACAATTCTCTAGTTGAGGTACTCTCAAAATTCAATCCAAGTAAATTGTGAAACTATTGCACTTATTTGTTATTGTGTTTATTCGAGTATTTATTCCATTCATGTGCTTAAATTAGTTATTATTGTTGTGTTGGTTGTTCAATGAGGATTTGTTGATTAATTGACAGAATAATGTACTGCTAGTTAGGATTGAAGAGTGTTTCTCATTAGTTCTAACATAGGTGACAAATAATTTGCATCTTTGTGGTTGCACATCGTATTTTGTTATGGAATTGAATAATCTAGTTTAAATGATCTACGACATTTCTTATTTTATTGGTTAGGATAAGAGTCTTTTTACTTCATATATTGCTAGCAGTAAATTAAATTTTGTCAGGGCATTTCTCGGGGGTTGTTTGTTGGTAAGAGAAGTAGTCTGTAGGGCATTTCTCGAGGCCACCAAAGAGGTAAGAAGAGATTGGTTGCTTAAGTGCGTCACTAGTAGTTATAACATTGTTTATTAGAATGCTCATTATTTACTTTTAGTGCCAATCGATTTACTGGATTGAATGAAAAAGTATCTTAGCTAGGCATTAATCATTATTGAATTTATTTTATTTAATTGTTGTGTTTTATTGCTTTCTAAATTGCGATCTTTTATTTTGTTCCTCTCCTGGACATCCTTTTCATTTTGTACAATTTAATTTTATTTGTGTTCTCTGCAAATAAATAATTCTTTACTAGTCTCTGTTGATCAATCAAGTTCACTACTATACTCAGTTTGCTTTTCTAAACAAGTTTT
Source organism: Flueggea neowawraea (assembly GCA_948243855.1). Taxonomy (NCBI): domain Eukaryota; kingdom Viridiplantae; phylum Streptophyta; class Magnoliopsida; order Malpighiales; family Phyllanthaceae; genus Flueggea; species Flueggea neowawraea. Next base: position 4,906 of record CAODLS011074326.1, on the reverse strand, counting down.
TATTTGTTGAATTGACAACCCATCACACAATTTGAAGATGTAATCTCTTATCCATAAGGGTTTGTTTGGATTGCAGAATTAGAATTGGAATTGGAATTGGAATTCCAATTCTGTTGGAATTGGAATTGAATCACAATTCTAATGTTTGGATGACATACAGAATTGTAATTGAATCAGAATTAGAATTAGAATTGGAATTGATTATTTTAATAATTATTTAATATATATTAAATATTTAATTATTTAATATTAAATATTTTAATATGAATTTAATATTAAAAAATAATTTTTAGAGGAAGAGAGGGAGAGAGAGAGAACAATAGGGAAAGAGAGAGAATTATGAGAGAGAGATGGAGAGAGGGGAAGGGAGAGAGAAAGAGAGAGGGAGGAAAAGAGAGTGAGAGGTAGGGAGAGAGATAAAGAGGGAAGGAAAGAGAGCATAAGAGAGAATTAGGAGAGAGAAGAGAGAATTGGGAGAGAGAATTTAGAAAAGAGAGAGAATTAGGAGAGAGAAAGAGGGAGAGAGGATAGAGAAAGAGAGAGATGGGGGAGGAAAGAGAGAGGAGAGAGATTAAGGAGAGAGAAAGAGAGAGATAAGGGAGGGGAGAGAGAGTATGGAATTGACAATTCTTAAGGTGTAAACTAAGAATTAGATGAAGAATATTTTGAATTCAGTGGAATTGTGGTGAAATTGGAATTGTCATTTCCTTGTGTTATCCAAACTATGGAATTTGGAATTGGTGAGGCCCAATTCTCCAATTTCTTAATTCCATCTCAATTTTTGGTCATCCAAACGGGCCCTAAAGGAGTTTCCCCGCATATTTTATTTGGCTTCCTCTTTAGGTGATTATGGAATGCTAGAAATAAAGTCATTATTGGAGGCTTGAACCCTATTGCCAACTTGTACATTTAAAGTAGGAGTGTAATCGAGTCGAGCTTTAGAGTGTTCAAGTTCGGCTCGACTAAAATATTTCGAGCTCGAACTTTATCTCGAGCTCAAAATTTTGTTCAAGTTTGACTCGTTACAGCTCGCGAGCCTTTTGAACTCGGCTCAATAAATACTCAAATAAAAATATAAACAAGCTTTACTCATTCAAACATGACAAGAACTCTAAAAAAATACAATGAAATTTAGGTTTGTTCAATAAACTCATGTTGAGCATGTAGTCAAACAAAAAACTATTAGAAGTTTTAATTTGTTTCATAAGTTCAACTGAATATTAGATCATCTACAAACATACTTATACTTTTCTAGGAGCAGCTTATTAGTGCAAACTTGACAAAAAATATTATTCCAAATATAAACATATGCTTCATTAATTAGTTTAACACATATAAACACACACACATATATATATAAACGAACTTGTTCACGAGTATGTTCATGAACAGACAAACGAGCTTATTCGCCAAATTTTCAAGCCGAGCTTTGAACTGTTCAAGTTCAGCTCGTTTACGATAAAGAGCTTAATATTTTGTTCTCAAACATGCTTGTTTATTAACGAGTCAAGCTCAAACGAGCTTTTCTCGAGCCGAGTGAATAACTTGGCTCATTTTCACCCATAATTCAAAGTGTATCTAATGCCTTTGCCTACTGTAATGTTGTCAAGTGTCTCAACCATCTGTCAAAAAAAAAAAAGTTCTCACCCAGGAATCATGGGCAAAAAGGCTCAAGACCGGAACGTGCAGTGGTAAAAACCCAGCCCTGGCCAAGTTAGATAAACGTTGATGCTGCTGTAAATCAACATGGGAAAACTTGTGCAGTGGTAACTCATTGTAAGTCTATACGGATTGGTTATTGTTCCCCAATGTTTGCTGAACTTGGGGGCATTTGGCATGGGTTGGCATCTAAGTGGCTTGGTTATGGTTTATTCAAAAGATTGAGTTACCGTCGTTTTACAAGTTAATACATACAAATCAAAGTTAATTCATTCAATCACGCATACACTCTAGACCACTTGAACTGATTTCAAGTGGCGGAATTATTTGTCTTTTTGGTTGCATGGGAATGATACGTTCGGAAAAAAATAAACTATAATTGAACAAAACGCAATGGATATTGATGAACTATGAAGGAAAATAAATAGAGATAAGCGATTTCTTTAAATTACAATATGTTGAACATATTTAATATACACAAATAAGCATAACATGTTAAACATCCTTGAATATATACACAAAACAAACATTACATGCACAATGTTTACACTATTTTCACTGTTTTTTCTTCCTGGATTATATTCATTGTTTGCCAGCATGTTTCATAATCCCAGTAATCTCCATTCAATTCTTTCAAACCCAAATTGTTGATGTCACAAACTTTCAAAATGCAAATAAACAAGGCTACAACCAATGCACTTGCAGCTAATTGATAACGGAGTCCTTTCCATCACTAAATGGTCAAAGTTTTGATTGCTAGTAAGAACCCATGTAAAAGAAAAAAGAGGCTAGAATGAGCTTCTCCTCTTATCCGTTTCCAACATCTCTCTTATGCATGCACCATCTATGTAAAACTTTAGCCCCAGCTGCTGACAGGAATATTATTAAGCATTTAAGTCCTGCACCGGCTGAAATTATGAACTAATCAATACGCTATCTACTTTCGATTCAACTTCCTTCAGTAGGGTTGTTCAATCCTTCCTTTCCATAGATTAGGCACAAAGGTGATAAAACATTTAATGGCGTTTGAGTTAAGAGCATATCAGCCATCAAGAGATACCAAAACAAAATCCTGAGGCAAAAAATTGCCATAAGCAATTGTTCAACACCACTCGGCTTAGGGCACCCTGGAGGATTCGGTAACTTGTTCAGTCTCCAACGTAAAAAATCTGCCTTAGTGCAAAATTTGAATCTTCAATTGACTCTTCACTTGCAATATTAAGAATTTTCTCAACTGTATGTCACTGTAGTAGCAGAATCCAATACCTGGTTGGATACTGCACATTTCATAGCGGAGGTTCATATATCAGCTGGTTAAACTCTGCTTGACGGCTTGACCAAGTGTTGTTCTATGAACAGTTCCCGATGTTTTCAGCTGCAATTTGAAACTTGGCCAGGATCAAGTCATCAACCACTTCTTTATCAAGGGTCAGTAATTTACAGTGGTCGTAGCATGTCACAGTTTAGACCTATTAACCCTGTTTTCATGTGAAGTGTCAAGTTATCCAAAGTAGCATAAAAATATCGGCTGTTCTCTTATGAGATATGTCAGAAGCAAGAAAGGTATGAATTTCATCCCTGTCCTCAATCCAACTGCAACTAGGAGCCTTGTGCATTCCCCTGTCCTTCATCAATTGTCTTATTCTTGATAGATCAGACCATCTTTCTACAGACGCATATAAATTAGCCAATAAAATATAATTTTCACTGTTATCTGGCTCCAAATTAATGAGCCTCTTCTCTGCAGTTTCTCCCAGCTCAACATTACCATGAAGAACACAACCTCCAAGAAAAGCACCCCACAAAACTGAATCAGGAGGCATTGGCATTTCCATAATAAGCTTATACGCTTCCTCAAGCTTCCCTGAATGACTCAGGAGATCAACCATCGAAGTATAATGTTTTAATGTGGGTTCCACATCATAAAATCTCATTAAGTCAAAGAACTCACAGCCTCTTTCCACTGATCCAGCATGAACACATGACGATAGAACAGACAGAAATGTTATATGATTGGTTTAAAACCAATAGCCAGCATTCGTCGAAAGAGAGCAATCCCCTGTTCTCCGCATCCATGCATTGCATATGCTGTAAGCATGGCATTGTGGGATACCAAATTAGGCTTTAATATTCTATTATAAGATAACAGTGCATGCTTTACACTTCCACATTTTGCATACATGTCCACAAGGGCTGCTCCTATATAGACATCTGAGTCATAACCACGTCTAATTGAGTATGCATGAACCTGTTTGCCTCTCTCCAGCGTGACTGACTTTGAGCAGGCAGGTAGAAGTATCCCAACTGTGTAAATATCATTACAAATATTTGAAGTCTGCATGTCACAGAATAACTGCATAGTTAAATCTAGATGGCCATTTTCCACAAGACCAGCGAGAATGCTATTCCATGTGTATAAATTTGGCTCAAATCCATCTTCTCTCATTTCTTAAAGCAGATTTGTAACTCCGTCAATCTGGTTGCACCAGGCATAGCCAGATATCAAAGTATTCCATGTTGAAATATCCCTATCAACTATCTCATCAAAAGCCGTTTGAGCAGCTACAAGGTCTTGGCATTTAGAGTACAATTCAACTAGAGCTCCACCAACAAAGGTGTTAGATTGCAAACCCTTAGCAATGGCATATGAATGTATGTGCTTCCCTTGTTGCAATGAAACAATGCTTGCGCAAGCAGTCAAAGTATTTCCTAAAGTAAAAGAATCTGGTTCAATGCCTTCTACTTTTAGCAAATCGTTAAACATAACCAAAGCTTCATAAAACATGAAGTTATCCACATATCCTGAAATCATTGCGTTCCATGAAATTAAATCCCTTTTAATCCCATAAAGCTCCATGTGATCAAAAAGCTCCTTGGCCTTGGAGATATCACCAGTTTCACAATAGCCAACAATCATTGTATTGCAAGAGATTGCATTTTTGACTGAGAAACTTGAGAAAATCTTAAGTGCACTTTCCATATCACCACACCTCCTATATACATCAACTAATCCATTAACTACAAAAGGGTTAAACATATATCCATGTCTCACTATATAGCCATGGAATTCCTCGCCAAGGCTAAGCTTTCCTAGTCTAGCACAGGATGGAAGAACACTAGCCAAAGTTCGTGCATTTGGTTCAACCCCCTCCACTTGCATTCTGAACAACAACGCTACTGCTTCCTCATCATAACCGTTCTGAACAAAACCTGCAATAACTGCACTCCAAGAAACAAGATTCCGTTC
>CAODLS011074283.1:0-10208 GCA_948243855.1 Flueggea neowawraea | reverse complement strand
AAAGCTACAAATTAATTATAAGTTGTCTAAAGTTCAAATTTGCAACGATGGATTTTGCTTGGGAAAATCACTCTATGTCCTTTTTAGACATTTTGATTTCACTAATAGCACAAGGGATTATTTAATCTAATATGCAACAATAACATTTTAAATTTCTTAAATATCACAATATTAATATCTCCTTTTTTTTTCATTTCTCTCTAGCTCGTCTGTCTCTTTCTCTCCATTCTCTCTCTACGAATTTTCTCTCCTCTCTTCACCTCCTCTCATTTTGTCCTCCCTCTCCTCCGCCTCCTTTAGTTTTTTCGTTCGCTCTTTCTCTCTCCTTTAGCCCCCTCACCGACTCGATCTATTCTCCTTCGGCCTTCCTCAGTTTTCCTTCGGCCTTCCTCGATTTTCCTCCTCTTCTCTCCCTGTCCTCTGACATGGTGCGAATGAGAGTGAGAGAGAGACCGTGGCGGCGAACGAAAGTGAGGGAGAGAGAGTGGGATGTGAATGTTAATGAGTATTGAACTGGGAAGAGAGAGAGAGAGAGAGAGAGAGAAAGACGTTGTCAGTCAAAGATGGTTCGCGAGAGATCGTCGTCATCGAGATGAAAGCAGCGGCTAGGGTTTGTAAACCCTAGCTGCTCCATGGAAGAAGGACTAATTTGAAATTTTCTAACAATTTAAAATAGTTATTCATTGTAGAATCAATCCCTAATTCATTTAACTGTGTATAAAAGGATTCAAACATTGAAATTGATTGAACGTTTTGAAATCTTTAGTATGTTTTTGTACAATTGAACATTTTGAAAACTTTACTTTGGGTCGTACTCGTAGTGTACTCGTTATGTACTCACTTTTTTTTTTCTCGTTTTGAAGTAATGTTTTGATCTAATGTTTCGTGCTTGCGTTGTTATCTCCTTATACTCAGTCTGTACTCGAATTGTTCTCCACATGTTCTCGTTTTTGCTAGTCAAAAAAAGCATTCATTAACACTAATTTGCACTCAGGTGTACTCTGGTTGTATGTTTGAGCACGAGTCCTAGATATATCTAAACTGAACCGAATATCCGAACCGAAAAGAACCGGAACTGAAAAGAACCGTTGACTATTAACTTTCTCCGAACCGAATTGAACCGTAATTTTCATTTGGTTTAGGTTTGGATCTTAAGCGATATCCGAGCCGAACCGAGAACTGTACCGAACCGAATAACCAAAAATATTATATATATATATATATATATATATATAACAATTATATATAGAGATTAACAATTAATTATATATAATTATAGGTGTTCAAATCATCAAATGTATACATAGGTGTTCAAATTTGTTTTATACAATAAAAAAATGATAAATGTTATGATTTATTGATCATAATTCTTTATTTGCAATTGCAAGCAAGGGCAAATGAATTTAAAAAACCTTATCATTTTTTGTTTATCCATGTTAACTTTTCATTTGTATTTTCTGTATTTATTATTTACTCTTAATTTTAAATAAATTTTGTATTTACAAATTATGTCTTTTTTTGTAAGTATATAAATTATATGACCATAAATTATATGTGTTTTTTTTTTAAAAGTCCCAAGAACAGAACCAGAATCGTCTCGGTTTCTCCGTCCTAAAAGACCCGAAGAACCAAATCGTTTTGTTCCAAAATTTTGGATCTTTTGGTTCGGTTCTGGTTCTTGAAAAATGGAAGAACCAGAACTTCGGTTTGGTTTCGGTTGTTGGGTTGGAAACGGACCGTACCGACCCATGAAGGACTAACCTAAAATTTTCTACAATTTAAAATAGTTATTCATTACATAATCATTCCCTAATTCATTTAACTATGTATAAAAGGCTTCAAACATTGAAATTGATTGAATGTTTTGAAATCTTTAGTATGTTTATGTACAATTTAACATTTTGAAAACTTTACTTTAGGTCGTACTCGTAGTGTACTCGTTATGTACTCGCTTTTTTCTCGTTTTGAAGTAATGTTTTGATATAAGGTTTTGTGCTTGTGTTGTTCTCTCATTATACTTGGTATATACTCGAATTGTTCTTCACATGTTCTCATTTTTACTAGTCAAAAAAGCATTCATTAACACCAATTTGTATTCATGTGTACTCTGGTTGTACTCGAATAATAAAAAGAACAATAAGCTTTTGGTCATGTACTCAATTTTATTGGTGTTTGTTCTCCACTTGTTTTCATTTTATTATTTCTACTCGTATTGTATTCGACTTGTTCTTATGTCATTCTCATATGTATTCATTTTAAAATTTTGATCTATATTCATTTTTGTTCGTGTTTGTACTCCACTTGTTCTCATTTAATAGTTGTACTCTGGTTGTGCTTGTTCTTACTGACTTAAAGAGTGCGATCAAAGAACAGTCAATTTTTTTACGCATGGTCAACACGCGGTTAAACTGTGTTATTTTTAAATATTTTATTCCGTATTTCTATTTTTAGTAAGTTTTTCACATGGTGTTGTATTAGATAAATTATTTTTTATTTTATTTCCTATTTGTGTGCATCACCCATTTTCCTTTAAAATGCCTTTTATTTTAATTAAAAATCTTGCACAAAGTATTATTTTAGAACACCATTTTTAATGTCTTTATCCTTTTCATGTTGTTTCCGAAGGAATAAAATCAAGAATTTTAGAAAAAAAAATTGTTTCAGATTTATTCACTCTATTAAAGAAAGGTATTAATACAATAAAATCAATATGTAGACATCCTTCTATTAATCCAATTGAGAGAAAAAAAAACATATATCTTATCTTAATGAAGAAATTTTAATCTTAGAATTAATGATTTTTTACAATCAAAGACTTTTTAACAAAAAATAAAAATTTAGAATATCTTTCTTAATAAAGATATTTGTCCTTGCCTTTTGGAATAGAAAGAAACATACCATTCGTTTACCTTATATAAAAGAATTTGATGAGAAAAATATTCCTACTAAATCTAGAGCTATTCATACGAATGAAGAATTACAAAAATTTGCATAAAAGAAATAAATGAACTTTTAGTTAAAGGACTTACTAGAAAATCATCGTGTCCTTGGAATTATTTGCTCTTTGTGTACAAAATACTGCTGAAATAGAAAGAGGTGCTACTAGATTAGTTATCAATTTTGAACCTTTCAATAAAGTTTTAGAATGGGTAAGACATCCTATTCCTAATAAGAGAGATCTTTAGAAAGATTAGATACTGCAATTTTTTTTCTAAATTTAATATGAAAAGTGGATTTTGGCAAATTTAAATAGCTCAAGAAGATATATATAAAACTGGTTTTAATGCACCATTTGGTCATTATGAATGAAATCGTATTCTATTTGGATTAAAGGAGGCACCTTCTGATTTTCAAATATTATGAATGACATTTTCCATGATCAAGCATTCTCCATTGTTTACATTGATGATGTTTTAATATTTTTAGAGTCACTTACAAAGCATATTCTGCATTTAAAAAAATTTATAATATCATAAAAAAATGGATAAGTAGTTTCTGGCCCTAAAATGAAACTTTGTCAAACAAATAAGATTTTTAGGTCATTACATTTGTCAAAATAATATTTCTCAATTTCAAGAGTTTTAGAATTTACTTTTAAATTTCTAGATAAAATAAAAGAGAAAAATCAATTGGAAAGATTTTTGGGATGTCTTAATTATATTGCCAATTTCTTTAAAGATATTAGAGTATTATGTTAATCCCTCTTTAATAGACTTAGAAAAACTCCTAAATTTTGGACGGATGAATATTGTCCAAACCATTAAAAGGAGAGTCTAGAGCATGACCAACAATGTCTCTATTTTATAGAGCTAAAATATATTATTTAATTTTTATTTGTGTGTTAATTTTTTTTGAAATTTATGTATTAAAGAGAAAAAATATTAGAAAATGATATGTTATTGATAAAGTAGATAAATAGTATTAAAGAGTGAATAATAATTCTTTAAATTTAGAGAAGAACTGTAGATTTATTAAAATTATTAATTATTTTATTAGTAAAATATTAAAAAGTGAGTTTAATTATAGTAAAAATAAAATTGAGTTTAAAATTTAAAATAAATAATAAAATAAAATATTATATTTAAAAAAAAAATAAAGAGGTTGTTGAAGATGCTCTAAGGACCTTCCTATTTGTCTATACCTCATCCTAATACTTTTTTTTTTAATTTTAGAGACATATGTGTCCGATATAGGATTTGGGGAAATTTTTAAACAAAAATTACCCGGACAAACACAATAGTCCTTGGTTAGATACCATTCTGAAGCTTGAAATTCTACTAAAAAAAATATTCTGCAATAGAAAAAAGGAACTTTTATGAACAATCTTATGCATTACTATATTTCACGATAATTTAATTGGAAAATCTTTTCTTAGAATATATTGTAGTGCTACTAAAGATATTTTAGAAATGGATATTTAAAATCTCATTTCTAAATAAATATTTGCAAGATGGTAAGCACTAGTAGGAATCTTTGATTTTCAAATTGAATATATAAAAGAAAGTTTAAATTTTTTTGCCTAATTTTTTAACTCGTGAATTTTTGCAGGAAAAGAAAACTCAAATAATTCTCAATCATCTTGATGGGCACTCCCATTAAGAAGGGGTATCAAGTACTAATTATGCTCAATTTTCAGCATCTATATTATCCAAAATAAATTCATGGCTTTACAATCTCTACAGCCTTTACCTGCCTTTGCATCTTTCCCTGCACCAGCAGAAAGACTTAACCAATAACTTAGTAAAAGTATCTATAAATAATTAATTTTATCTTATATCATTAAGTACGTAACTTAATAGTAAAATCTTAAGATAAAAAAATGTTATTCTAAATAGTCTCTAATCGTTTATTGTTATAAGAATGATAATGAGACAATACTAGTGTGCACCCTGAAAAATGATAATGTTTTATTAATCATAGATATGAAATGTCACTCAGAACATAGATACATATTGAGAACATAAAATTGGATTGCCCGCTATAAGAGATACTATATGAAATATGTCATCAGTATTTCTTATAACAGTAGTGATATTTAAATCATTCGACCTAAATTCACCATGAATTTCTGCATGAGAAACTTTATGCTTTGATATAGTTCAATATCTCTATAACAAGATGGTAATACATGCTATGATTGGACATATGATAAATCATGTGAAGGAATATCTCTCATTTGAGTGAGATATCTCTTGGCTTCTTGACAAGTATGGTTGATGAAATGCATAGTTGTGCTCGAATGAAATTGATAAGGGTTATCAATATCATTTATTTTGGTCAGTTTACTTGGGCATTAAGAAATATTTGGTTAAGTTGTATAAAGATAACAAGATCCATGATTTATGCTTAATTGAGATTTTGTGTCACGAAAAGGATTAAATATCGAATTGTGTATTAGATTTTTTTTGTCATCGAATTCACTCAAGTTGGGTAATTATAATGTCTTGCTAAAGCCGTCTTATGATATGTGGGCTTAAGGAATGATTTAGACTTACTGTCAATATTGAGCGGACTTACATAGTCACACACTAGAACGAACTGTATTATATATTTTTATGATATATCTTGTTATTATTTTATGCGAACATTTTGAATATAATTAATTCAATGATTTTTTTTAAAATGTATGCTAAAATTAAATGATGAAATAATTTATTTTTAAAATAATTTTAAAACAAATTAAAATTATTTGACTTGGTCAACAAAGAACAAGTATTTTGACTTAGTCAAAGGAGTAATTTGTTTGCCTACATGGACAAGGAAATGGTGTCTTGATTTGGTCAACAAATAAATAGTCATTTTATTTGGGGGCAAGTTACAAAAAGATATCCATTTAAACAATTAATTATAAATAAATAATTTATTTATTTTCTTCTCACATTATATTATATTTTTTCTTACATCATACTATACAGTCTATTTTTTTATATCTCATACTACAAAAGGGCATTTTTCTTATATTTTTTTATTATAATTCATTTTTTTCCAGTTTTAGTCCTTGTAATTTATTTTTTTTTCATTTTAGTCATTTTTTGTTTTTTAAATTACTCTATTTTTTAGAATAAACCTAAATCAACTCTACAAAAATTTTTAAAAACCTTAAAATCAGCCTAATATCAACTCTATATAAAATCTACATAAACTTTTTTAAATCAACCTAAAAATAACTCTACAATTTTTTTTAAAACCTTAAAATCAACCTAATATCAAATTTATATAAACTCGACATAAGCTTGTTTAGAATCAACTTAAAATCAACTCTAATTTTTTTTTAAAGTCTTAAAATCAACCTAATATCAACTATGTATAAACTCTACATACGTTTTTTAAAATCAACCTAAAATTAACTTTACATAAACTTTTTAAAAACCTAAAAAACAACTTTATATAAACTACGTATAAACCTTGATGAGAGAGATGGTGACGACAGTAGATCGAGAGAGAGCCGATGGGTGAGACAGAAGGAGGGAGAGGATAATAATGAAGAGAGAGAAAGAAGAGAGAGAAGAGTTAATGGTTGAATGAAGAAAAAAAAAATATGAGGACTAAATCCAAATTTAGTCGATTCGGCATGTTAAAAATTCGCGTATAGACTTTGTAAGAAAAGGTGTCAGAGGTAGTGTATTGGGTAATTAGCTCTTTTATTTGTACAATAAGTGTAGGCCGAATTTGTTTGGGTGACAAAAGAAGAAGTCTTGAAGTGGTCAATCCTTGTTGGACAAGGATAAAGGAATTCTTATGGGACAAGAATTAAGTATCCTAGTAAAACGAAGATTAAGATTTGCTAGAGTCTATAAATAAGCCTTTAAACACACCCTAAAAATGCTAAATAAGGAGAAACTATTTGCACAAATGCTAGAATCTTGAAATTTTGTTCAATTGCAGGTGCAAAAATAGTACAATATGTATACACTTGTTGTACAAATGTCTACAACAAGTGTACAAATTGTGGACAAAACAAGACTTAAATTCATTTAATATATTAATTTAGTTTTAATTGATTTATGTTGTACAAATAGGGTTTAAATGTTGGACAATAAGTGTACAAAATGAGTTTTGAATTGATTTACTTAATAAATTTCATTTTATTCAATTTATTCTAGTGAAGTATATATAGGTGGACAACAGGTGTACATATGATGAACATTTTCCAACATGTGTACACCACCATTTCTAAATTTGTTTCATTTAAAAATATGATTTTTTAATTTTTTTAGGTGGACAAAACTATTATAGGGATCGATTACATAATCTTGTAAAAATTTAGGAACTTATCAATAATTTTCAACAAAACAAGAGGCAACTAAGGTTTGAAAACCCTAGTTGTCGTTGTCGTTGCACTAGATCGTTGCTATTGCTAGGATTCAAATTGCATCACTCCACTCCATTTCTTCATCCCACCTGAATTGAGCATCTTTCACCACCCGTGGATCATGGCTGCTACAAACCACACGCACGCGCACACGAGAGAGAGAGAGAGAGAGAGAGAGAGAGAGAGAGAGAGAGAGAGAGAGAGAGAGAGAGAGAGAGAGAGAGACTAACAAAGGGGCAGGAGAGAAATTTAAGGAAAATAGTCTAGCATTCTTATATATCTGGTTTTCTTGTAAATAATATACTATAAAAGTTCCCCCATATATACTATGTAATTTCCTCAAAACTGTTGACTTGAATGTGCTTATAGATTGTTTAGTAGTAGTTAATGTGTTGTCATGATTGGTAATTACTTAGGGTCGAAAACATGTGAAAAACATTGGATTTTTGCTGCTAAAAGAGGTGGCAAATGTCGCTGGACACACATCGTCCACGATAAAAAGGCAATAGTCAATCATAGGTGACTTGGCCGAGGAATTGTGCATAAAAAAATTACTAAACATTTACACAACTTGCTTAAGTGAACGAGTGTTTGAGGGCATGCATGATTACATTAGTACCATCTTCATCTAGCTTACATATTTACCTCGGAGTACAATGCTCAATCGGCCACGAACCACAATGACACTAGAAAGATTCTTAGAAAGTCCCCAGCCACACCATACTGAACTGCGAGAACGCTGCATTACACTACTGCTTCCTATTATAAATATAAGACTTGGAAAAATGCAAATAGGCAACCAATTGTACAGCACTTAGCCCAGCAAGCAGCCAATAGAAGCAATCGAGATGCGCCCTGTTCAGATTATCGTTAAACCAGCTATTACCGCCAACCCCTCCGGTCACTTTCTCTATGGCAGAGACGAGAAAGCTACTCAGAAAGCTCCCTACACCGAAGATACTAAGATAGAGAGAGAGGCCGACACTCCTTAACTCTGTAGGGACCTGATCATAGAAGAATTCTTGAAGGCCAACCATGGTAAATACATCAGAGACACCAAACAGAACATATTATGGGATTAGCCACCAAACGCTCATTGGAACTGTCACTTTTGCCATTTCAATTAGTCCATATTCTTCATCAGTTCTGAGCCTGTTAATCTCCACTAGAGCAGCCACTACCTTTGACAGGGTAGACAACAATATTCCAGTGCCGATTCTCTGAAGCATTGTGATTCCAGTCGGAATCCCCCGTTATGGTTCTCATCATGGGAACAAAGATACGGTCATAAATTGGCATAAAACGAACAATGGATAGGCTGACGAATGATTGAAGTGAAGCCGCTGGCACATCAAAACCTGGGGAAATTGATCTGTCCATAGTCATACCTTGTTTAGTAAAGAAAGTTGAGCACTGTGCAAACACAATAGCAAAAACCAAGCATGCAGCCCATATGGGAATAAGCCGAAGTAATGCCTTGGCTTCGTTGACCTCATCCTGGCTACATGTTTTGCCATCTTTTGTGGAGCCATCAGGTGCAATCATTGCTTTGTTAAGAAACCTGCCCAGGTAAAGACTTGAACCTTTTGAGATGTCCAAAAAATGAGCAATAAATTTTCATCGTCTGAGCAGCTTGAGAAACGAAAAGGGAGTTTTTCATCAGAGGTGCAAAATTTATTGCTTCATGAGCTAAATAAATAAATAGATGAAGTGTCAGCATGTGCAATAAATTTTTATCTTTTAAACATAAGAAAAGTTTTTTAAAAAATACCCATTGACAGATTCATTGTTCAGATAACATGAAAATCCAAAGGTTCCTCGGCGAAAAATAAACATACAAACAAAATCACTTCCTTGAATAATATCTCCATTTTTTTTACCCTGGATAAAAAAGATGAGATTAATTATTTAAGCTCATTAAAACCTTATTAAATAAAAAATCATCCCTTATTCTTCAATGCTAAAAGATGCAGAAAATAACTTATCTTACTTAAATTGTTTAGAACTCTTGGAGGGAAGGTGTCCACAAGCTTCTTCATCATCTGCTATAGCAGATGTAGTTCGCCAATTCCTAATACTTACAACAAATACCTTGAAAATTCTCTGGAAGGCACTCTTTTCTTCCTTTCTAATACTGTAACGATATGTCTTAGCTCCTAATACGAAGATGATGTTAGTGTAATCCCTAACCCCAATTCATTGTATATGTACATTTTATTTTGGAAATAAAAATATGAAGCATTAGTTTTATCATTAATTTATTTTCTGTGTATATATGGTTGATAAAATGTCCATGAATGAATATTCGACACTTGAGTTATCAAGGTTGAGAACCTAGGTAGTAGAACCTGGAAGTGATAAAGAATTTCATTCTAAACATTTCTAGTCGATTATAACCACGGGAGTGGAAATAAACTAAGACTAGTATGAAACTATGTGCGATAATCATGTTCTACGGGTCATTGATAGGGAATATCTATCAGAGTTCATAGATACAAAGTTTGGAACCAAGTATCTGGATTCGATCCGCTAATGAGAATATTGCATTATGACAAGTCATTCTCAAGCAATGCTTATATTGGAATCCTCAGACCTAAAATCACTATGGGGCCTTTAGTGACTTGTCGTATACTTTGACATACACCTAACGTGGCCGTAATTGGTTGACAAGTATGAGTATGATTGGGTATGCGAAGAGTCTCGCAAAGAAACATGAGTGAAGTGATGAGATTGCCCCTCTCGTAAAGAGAGAAGATATCACCAGCCATTTGATTGGCAGAGATTGAGTAGTGTGTGACCACGCCCAAATGAAATGATAAGAGACATCATTTATTTGACATAATCAATCTTACCAGATAGTCAAAAAAATGATTCAGCAATTAATAAGGATGACTAG
>CAODLS011074272.1:0-15140 GCA_948243855.1 Flueggea neowawraea | reverse complement strand
TGGTTGAGATGTAATCCCATTCCCTATGTAGGAAGGAATGATAACAAAATTTAAGTGAATCGGATTCATATTCCCATCCAAAAATCACGAACCAAACAAACCCTTACTACTCTAACTTAGAGATAATTTGTTTTTTTTTTTAAAAAGAACACATGATACCAAAAAGGTTTTTAACTAAAAATATAAGTCAAAGTTTTGATAAATTTGAAAAAGAAAATAAAGGTCAAAGTGAGAGGTGGTATGGTGGTGGATGGCAGCAACTAACACAAACACGCACACGCATGACTATACTACTTGTTATATCACTGACCACCACGTAAAACATGCGTGAACAACCAGTCCGAGTCCACTTTCAAATTTAATTTTCCTGAAATCTTACTTTTGCTCTCCTTAATTTTGGGGCTTTCTCTGACTGATCAATATTCCCTTTGTTCAACCATGAGGAAGCCTTGCTGTGAGAAGAAAAACACTAACAAAGGTGCTTGGTCTAAGCAAGAGGATCAAAAACTCATTGATTACATCACTAAACACGGCGAAGGAAGTTGGCGCTCCATTCCCCAGGCCGCTTGTTTGTCCTTTTGTTTAATTTTCAGTCGAGTTCTGAATCAGAGTTGATAACCCACACGTCTAATCATTTGAGAGGTTGTTTTTTTTTTATTGATCTATGATATTATGTGATGTTAATTAGGTTTGCTGCGTTGTGGTAAGAGTTGTCGACTGAGATGGATAAATTATCTGAAGCCGGATGTGAAACGAGTTCGGTGAGGATGAAGAGGATTTGATTATTCGGCTTCATGCACTTCTTGGCAACAGGTAAATTAACTTGCTTGTCTATTTTATGTGCAAAATCTCATGGAAATATGTCGAAGAAAGGCACATATCCTAAAAAGAAACAAACCTATCCTAAAAAGAAAATAAAGAAAAGGAACAACTTACAAACTGAAACAACTACATAGACTTCACATTTCATAAAAAATTCCTATCTACACAGATTTTTTTTACCAAAAAAAAAATCAAACCTAAAACTTCAAGTTTGAACAATTTCTACCCACACAAACGTCAAATAGATAAAACAATTTCTATTCAGTGCACCATAATTTAATCATTAAACTCTCAATTCAGAAAGTATGCACATATTTGAGAATATATAAAAAATTATTTAAATAAATGTTAATTAAATTGATCGCAATTAACTTTATATTTATCCATAGAATTAACATCAAGCCCATTTATCTTTTAACATTATATATACATGAAATTGATTTTAACATGCATAGTACTAATGAGTGAGTAATTGCAAAATGTTTTCCTTATGAAAAGAAAGAAATGAAATATTAGCCTTTTACGTATGTAATTTTTTGTAGAGACAAGCAAAACTGAAAGAAAGATATAGTAAGTAAGAATGCTCAATCTGGTAACTTAGAAAAGGAAGGTGCTAATAACAAGGAAAAGAGAATTTGAAATGATAAGATCCCAATAATATAGTTCGGCATAATTATCCATCTAAAATCTGTAAAGTTTATTTTTCACTCTTATTTTCAATCTGTGATATATAATCACCAAATTCAAAATTTCTTCATCAATAAACTGATGTTTAGTGTTAAGCAGGTTTGGCTTGACTAAAATTTATCTATCAAAAGAGCTGGTTTTGAATTTGAAAGAAAATATTTGTTGAAAGGGAAGAAATCGAATTGCATCACATTCTTTGTTAAAAAAACACTTTCCTTTTTCACCAACAACAATATAAGGTTTACCGATATTTCTATGAACAACATATATATTGTACTTTTTATTAAACATTTAAAATTTACAATAAAAACTTTAATCTTTAATTTTTTTTTTCAAATGTTAGTAGTATTTGTTGAACATATCAATAAGCCCACCAACTACTGTGATAATAATCCGGCTCTCATGTAACGTTAAGAAGACAACTAAACCAATGTTTTATAGGTGGTCTTTGATAGCAGGGAGATTGCCAGGGAGGACAGACAACGAGGTGAAGAACTATTGGAATTCTCACCTAAAGAAGAAGCTAACACAAAGAGGAATCGATCCAAACAAACCATATAGCTCTGGATACAACACTACACTAGGCACTGAAATATCAATTAGGCCAAATAACTCAGAGGGGCATAATAATGATCAAGTGAAGTTTCACAACATTGGCAACAACCTTTCCAAGTTCTCAGGAAATCCTAATAACAACATTGATAACAAACAAATTATCAATGGCTTAAATCTTTATCTAACCTTAATCATGTTTCGACCTACTAGTTGAAGATACACAGTACTAAAAAATGTTTCAGTCGACGAAAAATATAAAGCAATAGATTTGTCTAGCATATATATGCTTTGATTATATATTTAACTGTTATATAATCTTTGTGCAAGATAGCATGCATGAATTGATTTGGTCGATCAATTCAAAATAGTACTTACAATTATTTAGTGCAATGAGAAGCCGGTGATAATGGAAGGTTTTCTAATTTCATTGTCAAATCTAATTATGTATACTTTTTGGGATTGTGACACATCTATTGTTGGATTGTACATGTAAAATAGTACTTACAATATACTATATATCTGAGATCTTAATGAATTTTTTGTTTAGTAATTAATTTGTTGTATCTGATATTTATTGTGGAATTGTTCCAAAATTCGCACAACACACTTTTTGTTTTCTTTTATAATTCGTAGATGCAGAACTTGAAATTTTACAAGTTCACAAAGGTGTAATCAAAGATCACATTCATGAGGCAAAAGGTGTAATCAAAAATCACATTCATGAGGCAAATGATCCATATAAATGTCCTAAACTGCAAGTCAGTCAATACCATGTCCAGTCCATAAAAAAAATTATTCAATTTATTTATAAGATAATTATAATTAAAATTATCTTATTAGTATTGCTGGATCAAATTTGATTTATTAACAAAATAACTATAAATTAAAATGTCTTATTGCTAATTTTTAATAATATTTTATATCAAAACATTGAGAACAGTTGTAATTGGGTTTGCTATGAAAAAAACTTGCCAATATTTACAAAAAGACAGAAGCTCGAGCTGATAAGGTGGGATAAATGCAAAATAGAGCAGGAAAGCGATGGTTTTTGAGTTGTTTTTTAAGGTGTTTGTGTTGGGTATAAGTGTGAATGAAAAATAAAGAGAATCTCACATTGGAAAGATATGGGGTAGTGAAGAATATACAAGTAG
The DNA here is from genome assembly GCA_948243855.1 of Flueggea neowawraea. Taxonomy (NCBI): domain Eukaryota; kingdom Viridiplantae; phylum Streptophyta; class Magnoliopsida; order Malpighiales; family Phyllanthaceae; genus Flueggea; species Flueggea neowawraea. The sequence goes on along the minus strand of CAODLS011074272.1, from coordinate 11,925 downwards.
TGATGACATATAATCCAATGCCTTCAAATTTTAGGTAAATGTAGTATCAAACTCATTTGTGTGTTCTTTTACTAAATAGAGGCTCGATTAGCTCCATTTGTGGTCTTCAATGAGTGCGGTAATGCAGTAATGAGTTATATTAACTAGTAAAACTCGAATCTAAGTTTGTGTTAGCAGGTCATCTCGTAAATAGGATGGTGGAGTCATAGGATGAGCTCTTAGTGACACAAGGTAAAATTTGGTATGAGTACGGTGAAAAGTTGTGTGAATGCACGTAATAATCTATGCAATTTTTTTTATTTTCTATAAATATCAAAATCATTAATACATCATAATACATATATATAAATGTAATTAAGATTATAAATTAACATTTTGTTTATTATAATTGAGTTATTAAATGGCATTTAAGCTGAACATCAAATAATCTTTGCAAAATTTCCACATGGTGCATGTAGTAGTTGTTGGACTCGAAGAGTCTTAGGGAAAACCACATATTTATTCAAAACCTCAAGCTGTGGGTTATGAGTCTATATTACTTATAAGTCTTTCATACACACTACCATTATTCGATGTTGGACTCCTCTCCATTCACACTTTTTTTTTTAAAACAGTTAAAGGTTGAAGCGTACTAACATTTTTCAGTCAACCTGTACCATCCTTGGTAAGACTGAAAAGCACCCTAAGCCCTATAAATTGGCGTGTTTGAAAAATGAGGTGAAACTTTGCAACATCACACGGAGTGCTATTATTTGGACTTAATCAATTGCGACGAAGAAAAAGATCATTGATGCTTTACACCAGCTGCTGTTGATCTCTTTTCCCATTATAAAACTCGAGGACGAGTTTTTTCGAACAAGGAGAGAATGATGAAAGACGAGAAAATCAAGAAATTGATTTTCTTTAATATTTTATATCGCTTTAATTTTTTAATTATTAGTGTAAATCTTATAGGATTGTTTAAGATGATTTTTTTGGATCCTACTTCTACTAGAAGTATATTCTTATTTTACGTAGGTTTTAATGTTTGTGTTTGATTAGGTTTCCTAATCAAGGTAGGGTTTTATGCTTATATAAAGGCATCTATGCTATATAATAGAGGAGTTTCGATAATATTATTTTGGCCTGAATGCCTTTTCTTTCTTTCCAAATTTCGGTATTCTTTATTGAATCAATATCTTTGATGCTTATTTCCTGGGTATTCGCAGAATCAACATGTTGTAGAAGATTTGTTTCTGGTATTCGTGCGTGAATCAATGAACTCAATTAGTTATTTTTTATTTTCATAGCTCCTGCTACGTCAAAGAGCATCCTGCATAACTCTTGAAAACGCTTGAAATGCTTCAGCTAAATCACTCAATATAGCTGAGATCTAAGTTCACATGTTTAATATGCCTCTTTTTGCGTACTCTCCCTTACCCAATTTGAGTGAGATTTTTCTTAACACATAATTTAAAATAATTTTTAATTAAGCTACATTTTCCTATTTTATCCTTATTAACTAATGTTAGTGAATTAATATTAGACTAAGTGTGGGTACAATCTTGCTGATTATTACTCCATTAATTAATGTTAGTGAACCAATATTTGGACTGAAAGTTTCCGAATATACAATTCAAAAAATTATAAGTAGTCAAACACTAACAATTAAAACTATTGGAGCACTAATAATAGTAAAGCGTGGATTGTATAATGAAAAATTCTTGTCAACACTTGTGCATGTCTCCACACATATAGCAATCCAATTAAAACTAATATATTAGTACATGACCACACCCATGACCTCACCTACTTAGACAAATATTAGTTATTAATTGGCTTGATGCATGTCGTGTAGGCAAAATAAAAGTTTAACATTTTTAGAACCAACAACAAGACTATCTTTAAATCGAAAGAGATAAATAAGAGCATTTTAGGAATAATTGTGTAAAAAATGTAAATATTTCTACCTTTCTTGTCATACAATACAAAATGAGGTGGAGCTAGGGAGTATTATATAAAGATAATAGATAATTTAATTTAAATTAATTATAAAGAGATTTGAACCTCGGCCATTATCAATTAATTCAATTAGAAATAATTAAGTGCGGTGAGAAATATAATCACAGATTTGACCGGTTTGATGAAAATAACTACACTTAGCAATTTGTTGGTTGAATCATATTTCATCTAAAAACCTATTCAACAAGCGAAACAAACTCCAATACTCTTTTGAATTCTTAGGTGCAATTGAATTAGTCGGGAGTGACGTCTATTTGAGAAATCACAATGACCAGCTATGACTGTCTGTACATCAAACTACGAAACTCTAGCCCTAATGGCTAATGCCAAATTTGAATTTGTTATTCGTTTAACCGAAAAGTAAATCTTATTGCTAGGAAGATATCTCTAAATTTTATAGTCTTTGTTTTTCGAAGGTTGTACCCCTCAAAAATCATGAGAGCACGGGGGACAGATCTCTGAACAACTATGAGCAGTAGGACACTCACGCAAAACTTAAAAGAGAGCATCAATAGTATTGATACTATCGGTAACATTGATTAACTAATAATTCAATACTTAAATAATCAGAAATATAAAAAAGAAAATAAATTAAGGAAAAAATACCTAAACGTCTCTCGGTTTTGGAATAATCTACCATCACATCTTTATGTTTTCTGAAAACTCCTAATACATTCTTGACACTCGCCTCACTCAGTCAACACCAACAAACAATATTAGGTTGTATGACATGGCATGGAGTGTCCGCATTGTTTTTGTCATAATTGCCCTCTTTATTGTCTTTAGAATCTCCTCTCTTACATATCCTCTTCAATCCTCTACAGATACTCTAATTTCTAAATTGAGATCTCTTTCATCATACCTCTCAATTTCTTTGCCGATGACTAATCTCCACAAAGCCCGCTTTAAAACTTATATTCTTCTTCTCTTTTTTTTTTATTAACCTATAATCCCAGTTTGAAACTTTAACCTTTACCACTGTCAGATCTGTGCTCGACCTATCCACCAATTGTCAGATCAATTTCTACTAAATCTCTTTTTTATCACACTACCCTCTATATCGTCAGATCTCATCATCTTTTGTGCCACGTCATACAGCATAATGTTTTCAGTTAGTGTCAATTAATAGAGGCGAATGTCAGGGAGGAAATAGGAGATTTCAGAAAATATAGGGATATGATAATAGATTATTCTTGAATTGAGGGATGTTTGGGTATTTTGTCCATAAATTAAGGTATCATTACCTTCCTTTCTTTTTTTTGGAATGAGTAATCTCATTCGTTATTGTTTAGGTCATATCCAAAATAATAAGTGGAACAGTGAAAAGGTGGACTCATACCCCACTAAGTCAACACAGAAATAGAATCAGATGTCCATACTAAGTAATTAGCAACATGACTCGTTGATCTATTAACACTATAAATAAACATAGATCAAAAAGCAACTAATACAAAAACCCGATAAATGCATCTCATCAATAAACGAAGATAACCTATAAATGCAGATTACTTCCTCTTGTAGTAAGGTATGGTTATCTTAAACCCTCAAGTTCAGATACAAACTCAAATCGTCGTATCATAATTATTACATTAATAATCCTTCTATCTGAAAATTTCAATTAAAATGTAACATTTAATCTCTAACTATAAACACGTTCTATTAACAACCAAAGCACCGAATATTTTCATTTCTGCATGAAGCGTGGGTACTAAGCATATACTTGAAATTTAATGAACTTAGTTGGAGAAGAGATGAACTTTAAATTTACGTTCTCGATGTCATAATTTTAAATGTGCGAGTGAAAACATCTTGAGCACACCTTCAGCTGTAGAGGTACTTCTTATCTAATCACCATTTAGTAAAGTAGTTTTAATAAAAATTTTATTTATAAAAAAAAGTTGAAAATTGCGATACTAAAAAAGAGTTAATTTTTTTTCCTATTAAAATTATATTCTCTCTAAAATATATATTTTTTTTTCAAATTTCTGTCATTTAATTAATAAATTCTACCTTATCATTTCTTGTCTCATGCTCCAATGCACCCTAAAAACTTAATAAAAAGCTTATTAGTTGATAGTAGTATATTTTGCTCGTCCTCGATGAGGTGTTACGGTAACTACACTAGTACACGAGTCCAAGTCCGTTGCCGGTGTTAGCTATGACTCTCGAGAACATTCCGTAGCGGGGAGGTTTATTCGCCTGCATAATCACGCTAAGTAGGAGTACGCTACCTACTGGTCGCCCCTGACTCTTCTTTTTTTAGCAAAAAAAAGATAATAGTATATTAATTATTAATTTTTTTCTTTGGTAAATGGTAACTACATTAATATTGATGCTTTAAAAAAAATCGATAGTAGTTTTACACTTTTAAACAAGTCTCAGAGTTTCAAGTCATTTAAATATTAAGTTTAAGCGTCGAATAGAAAACACTCAGCACAAATGCCAAATCCACACTCGATAACTAGCAATTCCAACAAACAAATACTAAAAGAAACGAGACCGGATAGCAGGGCGGTTGGATGGATTACACGTGGATGTGTTGACAAAAAGAGCGCAAACTGACAGGAGAATTGTTGGAGTTACAAATGTTGCATGCTGGACGACACGTGTGCATCCATGGATGGATCTCGTGGCACGATAGCACTAACCTCCACCAATCTTACAGTCAAAACGAAATGCACGTGAACCTACCGCATTCCACGTCAGATTCGCTCTACCATGGTTTTGGGGAAGGTAGTTGTTTAATTTGGTGATTTTGGGTGGAGAATTTAAATAAATTTAAAGTTAAAAATATAATAAGTATAATAGTAATATTTGTTTAATGTGATATATCCAAAAATAAACACATTTTCCCACTTTTATATATATATAAAAAAATTTACTTTAATACAAGACAATTTAAAAAACTCATAATAGATACAATTTCCTAAATTAACTTTGTTTAAAATAAGAAAATTTATTTCAGTTTCAATCCACACATATTTTCACCAAGGATAATATTCAAAGACCATAATCAAGTTCAACTCTACTTCACTTAAAAAAAAAATCAACTATATTTTGGGTATCGTTCCATATTTTATAAATTTCGACCATTTTAAACTAAATTAGAAATTAATATTTTCAATATTATCATTTTTTGCTCTAAAAAATATTATTTTATCACAATTTTGAATAGTTATTAATTCAATTAATAAAAATTTTAAACATAGAACAATAATTCTTTTAGCAATTTTATAAATATTTTTTCTTTTACTGAAATTATGTAGCAAGGTTGAATATCTACAGTACAATCTGTCTGCCAATCAGCCGCTAACAGTAAAAGAAAGAAAAGAAAAAAGAACATGCAAAGAAAATGAGAATGAAACTTTCTAACTATGCAAGGCTAACAACAAAAATAGAACTTCAAATAAACAGTGATCACGATCAAATATATTTTATGGTACTTTTTATGATCAAAAGACATATATAAATGATAATAATAATTTTAAATACACTTAAAACAATAGTGGCTTGATTAGAGCATCGGCCACAGTCTCATCTGTAAACTTCACATTCCATCTTCTTATTACTTTCTGATGAACCGGTAAGTCAAACCTAGTGGGACAATATTGCATAGCTCTGAATTTTCGTCTTGTTTGGACTACTTGATCTGTGACTATATATATATATATGCACTCTCTGTGTGAACTATTATCCGAAAAAGTCTAACAATATATTGGCATACAATTTGAGTACTTCCAATGAGGAAACCTTGTTGTGAGAAAATGAAAGAAAATAGGGGGGCTTGGGCTAAGCAAGAAGATCAGAAGCTCATTGAATATATCCAGAAACATGGTGAAGGCTGTTGGCGATCACTTCCTCAAGCCGCAGGTATACGTTTCGCTTTTTTTTTTCCCCCCTAATAAGTCATTTTATTTGTTCAGCTGAAAATTGAATTCACGACTTTGTAGTATTAGAGTTGACTTTGATACTAATGAGTTACAAGTTCATTTCAATGTTTCACTTATTTTTATTTTATTTATATATTGCAGAAAGTACATATAAACGTTGTTATCCATTTTAAAAGACTGACAGCCGTTTTATTGTCGATTGTATCTAAGTTTCACGAATATAGTATAGATTGTTTCATTAGAGGCTCTAGTGAATTTAAAAAATTAAACTCTAGTATATATTCATGAATTTGTATGTTTTATTTTTTATACCAAAATCACATAGACGATCAAGAAATGTGTTCGCTATGGCGTTCATTGTGGCTTAAATTCTCTTACAAAATTCACATTTAGCAAGTGTAAAGATGATGATCATTTACAACTGGTCTTGCATATTAAAATTGAAATAGTGTACTTATCATTTATAAGTCTATGATTGGGTCAAAGTATGTTCATAGTATTAGAATATAACTTCTCTTATTAGTTTGGGATAATATTCAGCTTAGTGTCTCTAGCTTGATATACCAATTAGACGTCCAGTAGCAGAACTTGCCGTCAAAGTTTATTGTAAATTATTTAGTCATAATGAAATTTTGCTTAAATTAAGTACAGATTAATTTTAAATAGATAATTCTATCATGAAATAAAAATTTTATTTTTTCACTCTAAATTTTCCAATTGTGATTCACCATTGAATTGATGGGATGTCTCAAATATCTCATATTAAGAAGCAAAAATACATGAATCAATTTTTTCTCCCTATAAAATCTATTATAAAATGGAATTAGACTTAAACTCTTTCCTTTTTTCCCCTTTACAGAAGCACAAGCTTAATTAGTAATGAAACCATTTTACTGTAATACATATGCTGAAAGACCGTTGTCAAAGATATTTGGCCCATATACAAATTATAATTCATTAAGTAGTGCATCATATATACCAATTTATACCGGATAATACCTAGATAAATTTCAATTTCCATACTGAAGAGAAATAGAGAAAATTGATTTGATAATGGTCTTTTTGTTTTTTGTAAATATATATACAGGATTGCTACCTAGTGGAAAAAGTTGCCGACTGAGGTGGGTAAACTATCTAAAGCCAGACCTTAAACGAGGAAACTTTGGAGAAGACGAAGAGGACCTTATCATCAGGTTGCATGCACTGCTTGGGAACAGGTGAAATACCATTCCAGTTATTCGAATGCTTTTTAGACTTTGTTAGATACTTGTTTTAAACAAGAAAGCCTCAAACCTATTTCAAAACTTTAAGGCTTATTCATTTTGAAAAAAAAAAAACACCACATTGGATCATTTTAATTTTTCTTTTATGATAAAGTCATTTTATTTACTTTCCCGTGCGTATCTTTTAGTACTAGAATTGACTCTAATACTAATGAACTACAAGTTTATCGATTAAATCATTTAATATTTTTGTTACGGTTTGAAAAATTTACAAATAAAACCAATCTAACTAGTTCTGTTTGATCAAAATTTCACTAAAATGGAGTTCTTTTTTTCTCGTGTATATCTTGAACAATTACTGATCCTAGTCATCTTATGAATGAATTGTTTAGGTGGTCACTCATTGCTGGAAGATTACCAGGACGTACAGGCAACGACGTGAAAAATTATTGGAATACTCATCTGAAACGAAAACTTTTAAAGATGGGAATAGATCCCAATAATCATCGATTGGAACAATCTTGTAATGCTAAAAATCCGACTCTGTCAACTAACCGTCCAAGCAAACCTGAAAGTTGTCTTAGTGATGGGAGTAGTGTTCAAAGCATCAATTCTACTGGCGAGAAACAAAGCAAGATGATTAATAGTTTGCCCGACCTCAATCTTGAGCTCACAATAGGGTTTCCTCTTATTGAAGAGAGGCAGTTGCTTGTTCATAGATTTGTAAATTGCCCCCTTACATGAGAGAAATTATTTTGATATAGGTTTTAATTTAAATCTAATGTTAAAAGAATTTCAAATTAAGATATTCTTGATGTATTAGTTTTAGTTTTTTTTTTAAATTGAATCAATCGTAGTCTCACGCGTATATTATCCATTGGAAGGTCAGGTTTGAATAAATGTTACTCAATCTATTTAATTCTTGTTAATGAAGATCTATTAGAGCATGAACTATTATTTGTGAAGACAAAAGCTAACAGATAACAACGGGCTCGAAAAAAAAAACAGGGCATGGCTCCCGTAAAAGTTTTAAAAATGGTATTCCACCCTTTTTTTTTTATTTGTACGGGTATTGACCATATCTGTGCATTTGTGCCGCTTACGAAGAATTCAATTTATACATTGAAAAATAGCACATAGCACAAATACCACTTAAATACTACTGGAACAACGGTTGAATAAGTATTTAATCAGTTTTCAGATAGTTTTTGATTGGTATTCAAAAAGCTTCAAAAGCTTATTCGTATTCAAGCAATTCTTAAATAGTAGGAGAAATTGCTTATTATGTCCATGTGATATATTAATAGTAGTAGAAATTACTTATTAACTGGAAAAGTATATTAATAGTAATTCCTCCTAAATATTATTCATTTGGTATTCAAAAACTTTTTAAAAACAGTAATCAATTATATTCAAAACAATCTTCAAATAGTATTGAAAAAGGATTTAATCAATTTTAAAATGGTATTCAACAGTTATTCAATAAATATCTAAAAAAATATTTAATTGCTATTTATTTTATTTTAATAGTATTTAATACATATTTAACAATTAATCAAAAAAATTAACAGGTTTATTAAAAGAATTTAAAACATTTAACAAATTTTCATAATGTATTCAATTGGTATATAGACGTATTGAATAAATATTCAAACAAATATTCAATAAATGTTCACAAAGTATTTAAAGACTTATCTGACTTCGACTTCTCCACGAACAACTCAACTTCAGGAGAAAAAGCATAGAGAAAGGCGATGGAGAAGCGGAGATTATGTGACGGAGAGAAAAAAGCGACGACAGAGCAGAGGAAGGACAATGGTGGACGGTGATTTCGTGGTGGAGAAAGAAAGGGGGAGATGGAGGATGAGAAGGAGAAAAAGGAAGAGAAATTGATTGTTTTTAAGAGAAATAAGGTAACGCTAAATTATGTCAGGGAAAAGGAGGATTTAAAACATTCATCGTTGGGAGAAATGCAAACTCCAACTTAATTTACCGGTATGAAAATAAATAATTGGGTATAGTTACAAAAAATTAAAAACTCTATCAGATTACAAATAGGTAAAAATTTTATAAGGAATCCTATAAATTTTCCAAAAATAAAAAGTTGAAACAGGTTCACGATAGTTATCGGCCAACATTTCTTGACAGGCCCACATATTAACAATTTTATAGCCCAGCTTTTATTTCAAACAACACATCCAATTCTCTCCTATAAATCACAATGACCTCACTTATGATAATTGTTAGAGAGTGAGATGGAGAATAATGTTGTTGGAAAGTGCACAAAATATTAGAAAAGTTAAAAGAAGTTTACTAAATATAATGTAACAGAGAATGAGATAGAGAGAATTGTTAGGGATGCTCTAACCTTATTCTCTCTTCAAAACACACGTGTTTTTTTATAAAAGTCCATGCACAAGATTTTTGTTCGATCTCTTTAATTTTTAGGACTCGTTTAGGAGAATAGCATATTATATATACGACTTTTAGTAGTTTTTGTTTGTTGTATTCCTAAAAATTAGGCGATCTAAGCGTCTTTGTCTTATGTATAAGTGAAGTTACAATTTTAAAAAATGGTCTCATTAAATTGTAGAAAATTGTTCTTAGAAAAGACGGTGTGAACAATTTGTGCTGATATCCTTTCCTCCATGATCAAAATTTTTGCCAAATTGTTAACAATCACATTCGTTCACGGACACACCAAAATAGATGATGCAGACATCCTAGTACATATTTCTAGCGTGTTTCGATAACCTATGATCAATTAACATTCTAAACCTATATGCTCTAATACTAATATTAAGAAACCATAAAAGAGAAGAGTTGCAATTTGGACCATAATCTAGTTACTTTTTGCAATGCAACATAAAGAAGATTGATAGAAGAACCATATGAATATCACAATGAAGCATAAACTGTAAAGCCGAGACGTAAGACTGTTCAATGATATAAGAACCATATGAAAATCACAATGAAGCAGGAGGAAATAAGAAGAGAAAAACTCTCTTTTCTTATGTTGTTTTTCTTTCCAGGAAAATAGGGTATGTTTTCCTTTTCAATTCTCTAACTAAAAAAACTGCATATTTTTCTTCTCTCTCAAAATGAAGAGATGTGGATGAGATTACTTATCTAGATAAAACTCATTTTATTTAAATTAGATAATTATATGATCCTTAATTAATTACGATTCAAACTTCTAATTCAATAAAAAAATTTAAGGATGCTTATTATCTGATGAGATACTCTTATCCAAGTCAGATTGACTTTACACGCACACATTAAAAAAACACAAAATTTGAATCTATATATATTATTAAAACGCTTGACATTAACTAGGATTGACAATTTCTGACACGTTTATGACACGATAATACAATTACAGTGTACGATTATGACACGGCACGAATGACACGAAATCAATTTTTTTAATGTCTATGTCATGTATAATGATGTGTGATAATAAAATGACATGACACGATTACGACACGACTAACACGAATTGTCACCCCTAATATTAACCTCCACTTTGTGCCACATGTCATTTCCTCTTTTTTTTTTTAATTCTTTAAAAAAAATAAAGGGTCAACAAAGTCCAAATCAATTATTTTACCCCTTATCTCTACCAAGGTTTGAACCTAGAATATCCACCTATAAACATTAAGTAATTACCGTCAGACTCAGCCCATTGGGGCACATGTCATTTCCTCTTACTTTCAAGTTTTTTTACATTTTTAAAATTTAGCTATACAGTTACTATTATACCCATTACACGTCTCTATCTCTTCCTTGTTTTTCTGCATCCTCTCATCTTTTTGCATTGCCTCTTCTCAAAATTGTCTCTCTCTCCAACCGCTTCTCTCCCAAAACCGTCTCTTTATTCTATTTCTTCTCTTCTCAAACCGTCTCTCTTCAACTGCTTCTATCCCAAAATCGTCTCCCTATATATTCTCTTCTCACCTTTTCTTTTTTACTACTATAATATTTCTTTCTTTGTATGAAGTTTGATTTCACATGTTTTTAATTTCAAGATTTGCGATATTCAATGCTTTGTAGAAGCGAAGTTGCTACCCATCTTCTTCCGATGCCGCTTCGATTCTTTTATCTTCTTCTGTGTTAACATCCCTGCCCATTGTAATCCCAATATGGCTATCCAAGAGGGGGTGAATTGAATTTCTTACTAAGTATAAAAACTTTTGAAAACTTTTGGCAATATTTTGAAAAACAAAAGTTGATAGCTAAATCCAACACACAACCACAGAAACTGAAACGAAAATAAGTAAGGGATAGAGAAAATAAATTCGCGATTTATAGTGGTTCGATTCTCCTTGATCTACGTCCACTCCTCTAGCCTTAATTAGAGAATTTCAATCCACTATCACTTCCTCACTTGCAGGTGAAGGCAAACCGTTACAACCTCTTGTTTTTTTATGCTCACAAGACAACCTTTACAATCCCTTATGTTATAGCTGGCTCAAGAAGAAAACCAATACCTACTTGTTTTTCTAATGAACCAAACAAGCAAACATATTCTGCCCACAAGCTTTACAACCAAAGCTTGTTTACACAATGTTCAACAGAACAAGTATGATATTCTCACACCAACTCTCAAAGCAAATGGCAATACAAAAGCTTAGTTGTGGTGTAAGAACTTGAAAACACTTAGAGAGAGAAAGTCAAGAATGAAATTTTGCAAAGCTTGGGCACACTCTCAATGCGTTCTCTATTTGTCTCTGAAGTGCGTATCTCTATTTATAGGTAGACTCCAAAATATAGCAGTTGTGAGACTTGAAAGAGCTGTTAAGAGATGAGAA
>CAODLS011074223.1:0-11567 GCA_948243855.1 Flueggea neowawraea | reverse complement strand
ACTTATAACATGTAATACATATAAGCATGTAATCATATATTTATCCATGTATTCACATCCAGAGAATCATTTTAGTAAGCACAAACATGTATACAATCATACAACACACAATTGAACTTAGTTTCAAGTTTATACTCACCTGCTCAGGATAGATAATCTGTGCTACAAACCTGATCATGTGTCCTCTCTACTACTCTAGGTCTTATAGTATATAATCATATTAGTTCTAATTCCCTATTTCTTTATGCAATGCATGTTTATGTTATGCTTGAACAAATGAGGTCTTATTAATAACCTATTATGAATGCATCTGTTCATTTGATTTGAAAGAAAACAATCCAATTATATCGGAAGATATATTATTTTTAAGGTAACTAAAGTTCTATTTTATACAATTCTAGACAGCATGTTTCTTCTCCATTTTTGAACATCCATAAAAAATCCTCTTGCCTTGAAATTTAATCCTCATATATCAGACATAATAGTGTATTCCTACCAAATCTCAACTCTTAATTCCTTATAAAACAATTTGACCAATTTTTCAAAGTTATAGTTTCATTACAGAATTGTTTCAGGTGGGCAGCTTATAGTTTATTGAACCTAACTCACTTCATACAGATCAAATTATAACAAAAATTTCCAGAAATATTCTAAACACATATAAAAACAACTTTTATGTTTTGACCAATAAGAAATTACGTCTTTAAGGCTATATAAATCGGAGTTCAAAACCTAACAATAGTGCTGAAAAATAGAACATTCCCAAAACAACATTTACTTCAATGATTGTATCTCATACCACACAATTCCAATAACTCCAAAATTTCACATACTCATAGAAGAGACATTTACTAACAAAGTTCATGTTTTGAGTTTTGTCTAAATTCATTTCTAAGGTCATTAACAGAACCATGCAATTTCGAACAGAAATCAAGACCCCTAACAGACTTATCAACCAAATCACTAAAATTAATGATTAATTCATGTTCTACTGCAATTTTTTGAAACTAAAAACCCTAAAAACTTTTTATAAGATTCATATGCAGAGAGGAAGAAAATAATTCACTTACCTTGATCTATAAGATGCAAAGCATGCATGAATCATTGTTTGAGATACAATTTTGACAATTTCCTAGCTTCCTTATGGATTTTCCTCCTCCAATATGTTCTTCCTTTCTTTTCACAATAGTTTCCCTTTATTTTGACCTCTCTTATGGATGAGAACGAAAATGGCCAGACTTGTAGCCGTTTATGTAGTATTTTTTTTATATTATAATCAAGCTTGAGGTGGCATATACTTATGAGGTCCAATAGGGATAATTCCCCACTTCTTTTTTTTTTTATCCTTATTCCCTTTTTATTTCACATTGCTGTATATTGATCTCTAAAATTTTGAATATAACCTTTTGGTCCTTATCTAAAAAAATGACAGAATCGTTAAACGACAATTTGCCCTTAGTTGCATCTATTTTACTTTTAGTGCGTACTTTTCCCACCGATGCACTATTTATCGTTTTATAAACTTTTTAGGAAATTTTAATCTCATATTAACAAATAGAAACAAATGATGCATTGTTAAACTCACTTACGTATCATATAAATGTTCTCTAAAATGTCTAGTCATGCTAATGCGATGCGTATCAATAGATGTGTTCATATTTTATGTCATGTATACTTATGAAATGCATTGTGAGTCAAGGATGTGACACATTATTAGTCATATTTCTGTGTTTTTATGTTACTTTGTGTTTGATTGTGTCCAGGGGTTGATTTGGTGAAAATGATGGATTTGGAGCTGTTTTAAGCAATGATAGGATTATGGCGTCACTGCAAGGCATTGATGTAAGATGGTTGACTTCAAAACGCGCACTTAGTGCTTAAACACGCGTTTTGACCATTGGAGCAAGCAAAAAATGACCAATTGAAGATAAATTTTAGGAAAGCTATTTTTGGAACTTTTAGGAGCAATTGTCAATTAGGTTTAAGTGAGCTATCTCATATAAATAGCAGCTGCCACTTTTATTTTATCTCATCTGAGATTCTTCTGCAATTAACAGGAACCTTTTACTCTTGTGTTCTTACTCTAATTATGAACAAATAAACTTTTTTTCTAGTCAAGGTACAATCAAAGTTAATTTTTAATAAATTATGAGGTTTTGTTTTCATTAGTGCTTATTGTTTATGCATTTATTTTATTTTTGTGCTTGAATGTTTATTATTCTGGCCACATTGAATTAGTTAATACGTCAATATCAATCAGTTAGATTTGTAGATTCGTGATTGTGTGTCTAACATAAGTGGTAAGTTAATACTGTTGTTGTGATAATGGGTTTCGACTGTCATTAGCGGAATAGAATAATCTTGCATAAATAAACTACAGCTTTCGAGTTTGTTGGCTTGGGTAGGGTCTTTACAATTCTTAATGGAACCAGTAACTTGAATTCTGCAGGGTATCCCGGGAATTGTTTATTGGTTAGGGAAGTAGTTTACAAGGAATCCCGGAATTACTGAAACAATATGTAAAGATTGGTTATTGAGTGTGTCACTTATAACTATAACTTATCTGTATAAACAATATTGATTCATCTTTCATTACATGTGATCAATTTATAAAGTGAGACAGAGATGTACTTGGCTAGGCTTCCTTGATACTGATTTCTTCCTTATTAATTTTTGCATTCTTGATTTCTTCTATTGTTTTATTTAAATGTTCTGTTTGACCTTTCACAATCAATTCACATCTTTTTTTTACTGTTATTTTCTACAATTAGATAAGTTTGTACCACTACCTGTGGATTCGAATATGCTTGCTATTATCTTCAAATATTATTTATTCTAGGCTCAAAGTAGGAAATTAATTTGTTAGTTTCGATACCCATCAGTGAGGGATGTGGTGGTGTATCATAGAGACATTTTTTTGCAATAAAATAGTTTCTTCGGGCGTACGAAGAGAAACAAAGAAATTTAGGGTCGTTTAAATAGGTATAGAGTTGAGATAAATGGTAACGTGGCACAACGGAGGGAGGGCGTGTGTCCAAATAATGATGCATCATACTTACCAGAAAGGGACGTACGTCCCTCTCTCCTTGACGTGCATCCTCAGTTTTGAAAATACGGATTTTTGCTTGAATTTCTCATTCTTAATTAGAATTAAATCATTTCCTAGCATGTCTACTCATCTCCAAACTAAAAAGATATTGAATCCAAAAATGTTTAGAGTCTAATTATAATCAGTATCTTTTTAATCTTGACAAGCAATTACGGACTGAGCTGGAAACTATTCTTCTTCAGAAGGAATGTTTTTGGAAACAAAAATCTCAGGAGCACTGGATTGCACTTGGAGATCTTAATATTAGTTTCTTTCATACCTCAGCTGTTATACATAGAGGTCGTAGTCATGTTGTCTCTCTTCTTGATCACAATGACTCTACAGTTACTAAGAGAGATGCTCTAAAGAATATGGCTGTTGATTTTTTCAGGAATCTCTACATTGGAGATGGTTCTTATGAACCTCTGTTTACTACTAAGAACTTCACTGCCAACCTGGATTTCTTCAATCTTAGTCTTTTGAATGATCCTTTGGTTGATGAGCTTCACAAAGCCCTGTTCATTATGAGTCCTTGCAAAGCACCTAGGTCGGATGGTGTTCAACATGTCTTCCTTCAAAAACAATGGTCCACTATTAAACTCTCTTTGGTTGCTTTTGCGTAGAAGATTTTTCAAAGAGAAAGATTTGTTGAGGAAATCAACCATACTATCATCTCCCTTATTCCTAAGACAACTCAACCAGTTTGGATTACATAATTTCGTCCAATTGGACTTTCCAATGTTTCCTACAAAATCCTTTCTAAGGTATTGGTGCAACGCATTAAGGGGTTACTTCTTACGCTCATTGGTGAGGAGCAAACAAGCTTTGTTCCGGGTCGTCAAATTATTGACAATATTACTATTGTCCAAGAAGTTGTCCACTCTATAAGATTGAAATCTGGATCCAAAGGCTTGATGGCTATTAAAATTGATCTCAAGATAGCCTATGATCGACTGAGATGGTCTTTTATCCAGGATACCTTACTTCTTGCCCAGTTGCCGACGGATTTGGTTCATTAAATTATGTCGTTCATTACGACTCCTCACATGTGTTTTCTCTGGAATGGAGAACAAACTACAAAGTTCAAACCTTCGAGAGGCATCCGGCAGGGGGATCCTTTATCTCCTTATATTTTTGTTTTGTGTATAGAACATCTGGCACATGTTATTCGTGATTCAGTCCATACTAATTCTTGGAAACCTATTAAGGTAAGTTGTTCAACTTCTTCTATTGCCGATTTATTTTTTGCTGACTATTTAATGCTTTTAGTGAGTGCTCTATAGAACAAATTGATAATATGTTGAATTGTATGCAACTATTTTGTGATGCCTCAGGAGCAAAGGTGAGTCTTGATAAATCTAAAATCTACTTTTCAAAGAATGTCTCTAATGAATTGGCTAGGGTTATTAGTGATCGTAGTCATTTTGAGAAAGTAGCTTCCCTGGGTAATTACCTTGGTGTGCCAATTATTCATGTTAGGCTTACTAAAGGTACGCATGCTTATTTACTTGATAAGATTAACCAAAGTCTTAACGGGTGGTCTGCTAGAAAGTTAAGTTTTGCAGGGCGGTTAACCATGATTAATTATGTGCTTTGTTCTATTCCTTTGTATGCTATGCAAATTACTCCTCTTCATCTTAGTCTTTATGATGAGATTGACAAAACTTTTAGGAGGTTTCTATAGGGCTACGGTAATAACGAAAGAAAAGTGCATCTTGTTAATTGGAGCAAAGTTTGTAGGCCCAAATCCGAAGGAGGATTAGGCCTTAAACAGTCTCGGTTGGTTAACCAAGCTTTTTTGATCAAGTTGGGATGGATAATTTGAAGAATCCCCATGCTTTATGGGCTCGTGTTCTTTGCTCTAAATATATTCAGGGTGATGTGTTGGATTTCAGTCGTTCTCGCAAGTCCAATATATCTCCACTTTAGTTTGGTATTTTGCACAATATATATAACTTAAATAAGAATTGTATGATGTCTATTGGTGATGGTACTGCCACAAAATTTTGGACTAATGATTGGTTTGGCAATGCTGGTCCTCTCATTGCACTTACGACTGCTACTCTTACTCTTGAGTAGATTAATATGTCTGTTGCAAATTTTTTTAACTTGGGTTTTTGGAATCGTGCATTTCTTTCTTCTATATTGCCCACTAATGTGGTTTATATAGTTTTATCTATACATCCTCCTTCTTAAGGTGATCAGCTAGATCTTTTGGTTTGGAAGGGATCGACCTCTGATAAGTTTAATTTATCTTCTATTGTTCACTTTCTTCAAAATAGCACTGATCCATGTCAGCACCATAGTCCGGATCCCTGTTGGAATGCCATGTGGAAGTGGAAAGGACCTGAAATGACGAAATCTTGCCTTTAGCTTGCGTTTCACGGTCGTCTCTTCACTAATTCCAACGGATGGTGAGAAATCTTAGTGCTACAACCATGTGTACTCACTGCAACGAAGGTATGGAAATTGTTCTTCATGCTTTAAGAGATTGTCCTGTCTCTAGGATTCATTGGCAACGATTGTTGCCAGTCCAAGTACGTTCTTCCTTCTTTTTGCTTTCGTTAATAGATTGGTTGTTGTTTAACCTGCAAAGCAAAATTTTTCATAAGAGTAGGGCTGCCTGGTCTCTCATTTTTGGAATTGCGGTGTGGAGACTGTGGAATGCTAGAAATGTTGAAGTTATTGCTGGTGATGTGAGACAAAGCCATGTAGTTAAGAGCTGTCTGAATATCGCTTCTAGCTACATCTTGACTAATAAGTTGGTTAGCAATTTAACAGTTAGACAAAACCTTGTTTACTCTAATAATAAGAGTTTTAACAGTTGCATTTGTATTAATGTGGATGGGGTTGTTTCTTTCTCTCAACAAGCTTCGACTATTGGTATGATTGTGCGGGATAGCTCTGGTTTTGCGATAAAGGGTCGTACTATTCGATTGGGTTTGCTCTCGCCTTTGGTAACTGAACTTAATGCTATTGACAATGCGTTTTCCCTTATTTTGGAATACAATTGGTCTTGCGTTGTTATTAACTTTGACTCTCAACTTGATGTTAACATATGTAATGCCACTTTTCATTGGCATGGTCACCATCAAGGTTTGATTAGGCGGATTAGGTCGATGCTTCATAAGACTAATTCCTCTTTGTGTTTTATGCGTCGAGATGAGAATCTTGTGGCAGATTGGATTGCCAAAAATGGCCTCTCTCAGTCGTTTGGTTCTCACGATTTTATTTCATTTCCATATGTACTTTTGAACCTTTTGTATTATGATAAAGTTTATTTTTGTAACCACGGTATTCCTCAGCCACAAGGGAGGGCTATAAATAATAGCTAACGAGGTGTCGTCCTCTTTCATTAAAAAAAAAACTCAAAAGATACTTTTTAGTCATTACCATTCCACTATTTGAATGCTCAAACCCAATTTAAAAATGTTGGTCATTACAATTTAATTGCCCAATGATATAGTTTAATTTGTATGCACAGACATGAAAATTAATAAATACAATCCCTAGAGTATAATAGAATACAACTAAATGACATTTTTGCATAAACGAAAAAAAAATATCATGGGCCCTCATGGCTAAATTGATGGATTGAAAAGAAAAAAAAAAAGAAAGAAAGGAGAGGACTAAAGTATTTGTTCTGAAGGAATCCTATACTGGTTTAACAAATAAACAAGTTCGACTTACCTACCTTGATTCCAGTAGAACGAGACCAGATTCAATGTTGGTCTGGCGAGTAAACTACGGTTGAGTTGTCAATGGGAGTGATCGTCTCTTTCTCAGTTTAGATGCCACAATAGATTGACTTCTCAAGATGAACGGGTTCTTCTTGGTGGAAGGAGAGGTGTGGGGAGGAAGAGGAAGATGATTTTGGATGGAGAGGAAGAAAGAACGTTCTTTCTCTCTTTCCCTCCTTTTTTTCTTTTCTTTCTCTCTCTCTGTTACTTATTTCTCTCCCCCTCATCTTTATTTATAATGGGCCTTCATGGGCTTTTGGGCCTTACGAGCCCATCTCATTTGGGTTCATCAATTGGTCTTGATTCACACCTTGACCTACCGAGTTCGATTCACCCGTAATGGGCGGACTGTTTTTTCCAACATGTCACATAAAAAATGTGGATTATAACATTTTATGATTTTTGTTTTTAACATATATATATTAAAAAAAAAACTAGCACGTTTATCAACTCCAGCTGCATTTTTTATCAACAGAGCCGTATGGGATCAGATCCTAACGGGAATTTGCATACCCATCACTTTTTTTGGTCAATGTCACATTTTTTTATATAATTAATCAACAATAGCTCAAAAATTGCAAATTAAACCCTCAAAAGTTGCAACTTATTGGTAAAACCAATTGCAACCCAATCTGTCTCAACCGGTGACCACCGTACATTATTGATCTTTGCCACTGACACATAACACATCTCTGGCACAACTTCGTCGGGATTTCCTAACCGGAGTCCGGCCATTCCAACCACATCCCAAATCAAAGCCCTTGCATCATCACCAACAGAGCACAATTGCTTTCCATTCAAAGATGACCAAGATATTGCATTAACACTTGCTTGATGCTTACTCAATTCCATTAATGGAGTAGTTGGAAATCTTATATCCAATATCACAGCCTTATTGCTATCCATTCCGACCGTCGCTATAAATCTTGGGTCACATTTGTTCCACTCTAGCCTCAATAAAGGATTTTCTTGAATAGGGTTCTCGTAAATTATCGTTGATCTTTCCTTATCCCTTAAATCGAAAACCCGAACCGAACCGTCCCCGGAAACCGACGCAAAAACGTTGAACCCACCCCATGAAACATCGTACACTTCTTTGTCATGTGCCACTAATTGAGCGTCAACAATTTCTTTCTCAATGTCCCAAATTGCACAAGTTGTATCAACACTAGACGTGACCACACGGTTTAAATCAAAATCAGCCCAATCGAAGGAAGTTATGGCCGAGTTGAACTCGCTGTTGTTGTTATTAAGAAGAGACTTGAGTTCGAACCGGTCATCGTGAATTTGCCACAGGCGTAAATAGTCTCCGGAGGTGGCGACCATGTCAGGGTTCGCCGCATCTTCGGATGGTAAAAACATCAAGCTTGTTGGTGCATAAGGGTGATCGAAGATCAACTGATTGTCGGTAGTGAAATCGGATGTGTCGGGATTGAAATGAACGAGTTCGACCTTGTTGCTGTATTCTTCAAGAAAACTTCCGACGGCTAGACGTGACGTTTTGTCTCGCCGGACTGACCATGCCAGTGAGTAAATACTCCATTGAGCTGTGTAAGTGTATATGCCTGGCCCTTTCTCTGTGGGGCTTTGCATGGTCGAAAATAATGTGTATTTTGGTATTCCTTAAATCTGCATGACGTTAGAAGATACCTGGGTTAGATTGTTCAAGCTGTTCTTTTGATGGCGTGTGAATTAAAAGAATGAAAAATTGAGAGATCATCATATATATATATATATATATATGGAGTTTTTCCAAGTTTTTAACTAGTGGTTTCGTAATTAATTGATACGTGGCTTTTTTACCTATAATATTATTTTTTAATACATCAACTATATAATTAATTGAGAAATGACTTTTTATTTCTTTTATTTTTATTTATTTAAAGAGAGTTGAATGTATTAAGTTAAAATATATTTACATATTTTACACTATATACAAAAATATCATCTTTTTGCTATATTATATAAGCAATTTTTAATTTTTTTATAAATAAGCATGTTCATTGTTCGGGCTAATTTTGATCATTGCTCTAAAATAATTTTTTTTTGCTATATTATATATTTGATTTGATTGTTTAATTTATTATAAATAACATGTTGATTGTTATGCATACTTTTGATTACTATTTCTATAAATTCTTTAAGAGTTTAATTATTTTTAAGAAGAAATTGTGAGATTTAACTAAATATTAGATCTTTTCTTAGTTAGACAATATTTTCTAATGAATTTTTTTTCAAGAGCTCCAAATAACATTTTAACTATCCACTTAAGTCAACATTCAACTTAAATTTTTTTAAATTAGTTAGACTATATATTTTTATTATTATATAGTTCATTTAAAAATTTATTTTTTATTAAAATTAGATAATTACAATTTACAGTGCAATGCATGAGTATTACTTGGTATTTATATAAAAATATATTTTTTTAATAATGAAAGGAGAGTTTTTGTTTAAATGTTCTTTAAGTAAATTATTGAAATGTGTAGACTGAGAGTTAAAAATTTAGCAACAGAAATGATGAAAAGTCAAATAAAATTGGAATATGAAAAATAACTAAAATAAAATAATACTTAATAAATCTAAATATTAAATTATTTAACTAGAACAATACAATTGAGAGATTATATAAGAGAGGGTCTAACACAAATTCTTGAAAAAAAAATTTCACTGGAGAATATTATTAAACTAAGAAAAAGATCTAATATTTAGTTATATTTTCACAATTTCTTCTTAAAAATAATTAAACTTAAAGAATTGAGAGAAATAATAATCAGGAGTAAGTATAACAATCAACATATTATTTATAATAAATTAAACAATCTAATATATAATATAGAAAAAAATATTGTTTTAGAGTAATGATCAGAGTTAGCCCTAACAGTGGACATGTTTATTTATAAAAATTAAAACTCGTGTATATAATATAGCAAAAGGATGATATTTTAACATATAGTATAAACTATGGCAATATATTTTAACTTAGTCTATTTAACCCTCTTTAAATAAATAATAATAAGAGAAATAAAAAGTTACTTATCAATTAACCACATAGTTGGTGTATTAAATAATGATATAGGTAAAAAGTCATGTGTCAATCAACTATAAAGTCACTTATCAAATAAGAAAGGGTCAAATACAAATTCTTAAAAAAAATATTCATTGGAGAATATTATTTAACTAAGAAAAAGATCTACTATTTAGTTATATTTTCACATTTTTTAAAAAAAATAATTAAACTTTTAAAGAATTTCAAGAAATAGTAATTAGAATTAAGCATAACAATCAACATGTTTATTTATAATAAATTAAACAATCACATATATAATATAGCAAACAATTATTATTTTAGAGTAATTATCAAAAATAGTCCTAACAATGAACATATTTATTTATAGTAAATTAAACAATCATGTATATTATATAGTAAAAAGATAATTTTTTTATATAGTGTAAAATATGCCAATATATTTTAAGTTAGTGTATTCAACTCTCTTTAAATGAATAATAATAAAAGAAATAAAAAGTTACTTGTCAATTAACTACATAGTTTGTGTATTTAACTCTTTTTCAAAGAGTAATAATATAGATAAAAAACTCTGTGTTAATCAACCATAAAATTACTTGTCGAAAGCTTGAAAAAATTCACTAACTTTAAATATTGATATTGATTTTTCAATTTATAGTTTTCGTTCATCATAATTTTTTCAAAAATAAAATTAATTTTCTTGATAATATTGCAATATAAAAAAATAATTATTTTATTAAATTAATCTGACAAGTATAATGCTAATTTATTGTTTATTGTTATGAATTGACAGAGTTAGCTAGATCCTTGTTCATGTGACATGATCTTATTTATACGACGTTTGAACAAATAAATTTTAGTAGTTTTGTTGATACTTGATAGGTCTCATGCTTACAGATTTTACCATTTTATATTTTATTATTCGGAGAGAGTTTCATATTAAAATTTTCCTTCAAATTAATTGAGAACTTAACACCCACAAACACAAAAAAAAAAACGGTCTAGCTTACAATAATTTGTTTGACCAATGCCGTGAGTGCGATAGACTAGCAATGCATTTTGCTTTTGCATATAGTTACATATTTAGAAATGACTTTTTTTTTTTTGGTTGAATCGCCTGTTATATATTCAAGCTGAATAGAGCCTGCAAAACTTTTCTCCTTGGTTTCGAATTCGAAACCTCTAATTGAAGCAAAAGAGCCATTAAGTATTATAGTCATGAGATTAATTACTGAATGAAAACACATCATTACCTTAAATTTCGTTCATCTATGCTTCTATATTATGTCGAGAACAGTTTAATATACATTATTGCACGCCAAGAAGTGATCTAGCTAGCTAGATTAGAGAATAAGATTAAAGAGAGAGACTTACAACGATATTTGTTCTTCCAAGATCAATGGAGCTGGACGATCTCAGAATGCATGCATGCATCAGATTCCAGACGAAGTACAGAGAGAAACATAGGAAGAGGGGTGCGGGTCGGGTTGGGTCGGTCGCTGAACAGAGAAAATCATTGGGGTTGTGGGAGTTGTGGTTTGAGACAAGTGAAGTGCATCAAGGGATCAATTTATTAGGGAGTGTGTACTGTGTAATTAGAAGGGAAGGTGAAGCTAATAGTCAAATACCAGCAGCACATGACAAAATGGTTGGTTTACTTTACTTCTTCCCTTTGTAATTAAGTTTCCACGTTCTCATTTCAAAAAAAAAA
>CAODLS011074107.1:0-14670 GCA_948243855.1 Flueggea neowawraea | reverse complement strand
ATCGTAAGATATCCATGGTCACCTCGTGTATATTGCCCTTTCCAGGCCGTTGGACAATTCCGCCATGCCCAGTGCATACAATCAACGCTCCCGAGCATCCTTGGAAAGTCGTGTTGTTCTTCGTGCATTGTGTGGAGTCGCAGAACATCGACAGTGGTCGGTTTTCTCAAATATCTGCTATTGAAAACTTATACGACACACTGACAAAAATTCTTCTAACAATGGTTGGAAGTAGACTCACCGAGACGTAAATATTCATCAAACAAATCACCAGAACAACCATATGCCAACTGTCATATTGCAACCGTGCATTTTTTAAGTGGTGAAATACTAGGGAAATCAATCGCTTCAAGGGTTTGACGAAAATAGTCGGAGTGATTGTCGGCGCCCTCCACGATCCGGAAAAATAAATCCCTCCTCATACGAAACCTACGCCGAAAAATATCATCATTATAGGTGAGAATTTCAGAAAAATAGTCATGAACTAACCGTTCGTGACCACCCACGGTCTCGTTTAATATAGCGTCTTGGTCTTTTTTCACGGTGTCGGCTGAAGGATTCATCATATAATATGGTTTGCTGTACTAATTTCAACATCTCTTCTTCAGCAAGATCATTCCAAATAGATTGCTTGAAATTATCTCAAATTTTTTTGTACTCCTCGTCATCAGAAGAGGAGGAAATATTTGCAAGTGCAAATTCTTCCATTGTTTTGTTTTTGTTGTTTGAAAAATAATTGAAAAAATCGTTGGGATCCATTGAAAAGATATTTGGAGAGAAATTTTAAGAGTTGAGAGAGTTTGGGAGAGAGAAATGGGTGTTTGAAATGAAGAAATGATAGAAAAAATATGTTTAGGGGTATTTATAGGAAAATGGGTAAAACTAGCCGTTAATGACCAAAAGGGTAATTTTTTTGCCCCCAACGGTAATATTACCGTTGGAGTAAATTTGACCATTATATCAATCAGATCCAACAGTCAAATTGAAATATTTAAAAAAAAAGGTAAATGTGGGCTCCGCGCCTGACGAATGTACCGAACCGGGACTCGGTTACGCGTCCTAGTCTAAGGGGCTAGGAATGGGGCAACCTTATATGGACTGACAGGATGGTTACGCTGTCAAATTAAAATATATAAGCTAAAGTGACATGACGTGTGTAACAAATAGAATTTATACGAGGAACGAAATTTGTGGTTAGGGGTGGAAAAGAGTCTAGCTGCTCGCGAGCGGCTCGATAAAAATTCGTTCACAGATCGGCTCGATAATAAATGAGTCGAATTTAAACAAAAATTTAAGTTTGTTTTAATAAACGAGCCGAGCTTGAACACCAAAAGTTCGGTTCGAAAGCTCGCGAACAAACTCATTTGTGAGCTTATGATCAGACTCATAAACAAGCTCGTTTGTAGATTCATATATATATATTTGTGTGTGTGTGTGTGTTAAACTAAATTATACAAAATATGTTTATATTTGGAATAGTATTTAATATTTGTGCCACATCAACAAAAATTCAAATTTATACTAATTAACCGTGTCTATAAAAATACAAGTATACTTGCATAAGATGATCTAATATTATATTGAACTTGTGAAACACATTAAAATTTCTAATAGTTCTTGGTTCAATTACATGCTCAACATGATTTTATTGAGCTAACTTAAATTTGATTATATTCTTTTTAGAGTTGTTTTCAAAGCTGAATTAGTAAATCTCGTCTGTGAATTTATTTGAGTCTTTGTTGAGCCGAGCTTGAAAACTCGTGAACAAACTCGTGAGCATTGTAACGAGCCGAGTTTGAACAAGATTTTGAGCTTGAAAGAGTTTGAGTTCAAACTCGAACTCGAAATATTTTAGACGAAACAAATTTGAACACTCTAAAACTCGGCTCGGTTTGGCTCGAATCCAACCCTATTTGGAGTTGCATCTTTTAATCTTGACTTCCTCCAAAAATGTGGAGCAGTCTTATTGATATATGGTACGATATATATGATGTGATTTGAGCCAACACAAAGGATGTGTCTTATCATATGTGCATGAATCTTCTTCATAGATCTTCCCTTTTGAAGTTAGGAGCAACGTCTATTTTTGAGACAAACGCGGCTTGCATTTCTGTTATAGGAAAATGATCGCATTCATATCATGTCTATAAATTTCTCAATTTCTTTATTTTCTTTTTTTTTTCCCCTTGTAGATAATGTGGAGTCAAATTCTTGTTTTCGTGGGTATAACTGGACCAACTAGGGTTATGTTCTTGTCGACAAACAATGATTTATAAAAAAATTGATTGTATCATGCAAAAGGAGAAAAAAAAGTTGGTTAAACTTAATTAATTGGTAACTAGATAGACGTTTGCAGGTAAATCGTAACGAACTTGCGATAGCAACGTTGGTAGTATATTAGCTAACATTGCAATGAATATGGACGTAATATATATAGTCATGATGAACATTTTCTTGCAAACTGTAATAATCTGTCGGTATGAAATTTTGGTTAAAAAAAACACCCTACTAATATTTTTAAATTAAATAAAGTCTTTATCAAAGAAAGTGTTTCCGTTCCGTGATTCAAAGATAGGTCCATGATCATCACTCATCACCAATGATCATCTCTTTTACATGTGTAATCTTTTGGTGGTACGTCATACCAATACTCATCTCCATGCATGCAGTAGTGCATGCTAGCTAGCTAACTAGCAAGTGGTTTGTTTTTCCAAAATTTTAACAACTAAATTCTCCATTTGAACAAAATGTTAAATATTAATTATATAACCCTATATTCGATCTATTTTAAATATAGACACAATTTTTTATTTTTAGTGTCTTAAATATTAAATTCTTTCTATTGAGTTTAAGCTGCATTAATTGCAGAATGTATAAGTATATCAAGAGCATACTTATAAAAGACAAAGTTATAAAATTTCATGTATTTAATAAATTATCAAAACTAACACTCCTTAATTTCTATTAAAAAATAGTGTCTATTAAACTGAGATTGAGGTAATTATACGCATTATCATTAAACAATTCAATTAATATCTCTAAACAGCAATTTGTTCTCAATGATCTACTAAATTTAATTAGCTAAACAAACCTCAAGAAAAATATAGGAGTTTCCCCTTTGTGAAGCCACTAATGAATAAATATAGGAGTTTCTTTTTAAAAAAAATTAGCTAAACAAAAATCTTTACAATTGACACAAGAAAAATCAACTATTACTAGGAAATTGCACAACTTTATAAATAACTTATTCCTTAACATTTTGTTTTCTATGAAATAGAATGTCAAGACCCATCTACTCATTCCAGATATGTAGAGAAATTATGTAGGAGTCCGTACGCTGCTAGCGAGTCTTCAATCCTCATTGTCCACATATAGATATGTATATACATTTTATTAATGAGTCGGTATAACAAAAGGACTACTAAATAATAATAATTTCGGTTTGGCCATTATACTTTTTATGGTAGATCCATGACATATTATGTACATTCTTTTTTGAATATACATATTATGTAAATTCGAAGCAATATTTATTGCATGAAATGTATACTAAAATAATGTCAATAGTTCAGGAGAGGAGCATTACCTTGTGATTGCTAAGCATATATGTCCTTGAATACCAACTTGTAGTCACAACCACTAAAATTTGTTGAGTATTGCTCCTAAAGAGTTCTAACTTCTGCTCAATCTCTCCGTATATAGTACCTTACAACAATAACAACCATGCTCAGAATCTTGCACATTCAAACAAACTAATAAATCACAAAAAAGCATTCTTGATCATCAAAGAATACTTGCAAATGGGTATTCGAAAAGCAAAGCAAATCGGTTATCGGATATTTTCATCGTCCGAGGCCGGCAATGGTCCGGCGGCCTTGCCTAAAGGGCATTTTGCTGTTTATGCAGGAGAAAGTGAGAAGAAGATGAGATATGTTGTTCCAATCTCATATTTGAGCAACCCTTCATTCCAAAAGTTGGTAAGTTGGGCTGAAGAAGAGTTCGGCTTCAGTCGTCCAATGGGACGTCTCACTAATTCCTTGTAGCGAAGAACTCTTCATAGTTGCTGTCACTTCTATTGTAGATTGATTTCAATACATAATTATATGGCTAATACAATTGAATTAGTTTGTGATGGAATTGTTATCTAGTTAAGTAACTAACATCATTCAACTAGTTAATTACCAATTCTTTTTTTTTTCTTTTTTGTTTCACTCACATTGGTGAGATCATTGTTACCAAACTATTATATCTTAGAGAAAATTAACTGCCTTGTATTTGTTCATGTACTTTTGTTATTCACATTAGCTCTCACTGTCGAAAATCAAACCTTAATTTTTTGTTTTGATAAGTTACCTCAATCTTTCAGTGTTGGAGACAATTCTAGTATTACTAGACAAGACTACACATAAATCTATTGATCTGTTGGTTCATACTATGATTTTGAAGAAAACATTATATAGTAATTTAATATTCATGTAATAATTTTCATTCTTTTACGAGTTTCGGAGTTGATAACAGAAAACACCATGATTAAGAGCACGTTTGGTGCGCACAACTAGGTCATCGCCTGTATGCTTCAGGCATAGGTTTGGCCATACGGTTCTAAAACTAGCAAGCCCTTGAATAATGTGATCTACTAATTGACTTCATGTTTCATTTTGGTTTGAATTCACTTGAAGAAAATTTATATGCCTATTAAGTTTCCATGATGATGTTCAATCCCTCTACAATTTGTAATGTTTATGATGAACATTTATATGATTCTCAATAATATTTTCCCTCCCCATATGTGTAGTTAATATAGTTACACAGCTTGATCCGTTCGGCTAATAATTTGAACTGTCCTAAAATTTTTAGTCGGTTACTGTTAATTTGGTTCTTCGTCAGATATAGTTATTCCAAGAATCCTAACAGTAGGAAGACAAACAAAAATTTCAAGATGACTTTTGCTGATAAAGAACCTAGTTGTAGTGGCCATATCTGATGTTCTGTTATGCATGTCTTGATTCTTGATGGTTCATACCTCATTAAACTTCTAACTGACAGAGATGGTTGCTTTATTGACCTATATATCAGACAGGACTCAATTCCTTTATATGTATTGACAGGGTTGTTACTCTGTCTATGAACAAGTTATCAAATTATCATGATGATATTACAAATTGACAGGATTGAGTCCTGGTCTATAATTTGAACTCCTGTGCAGAGTTCATGCATGGATTCTGAACAAGTTATCAAATTATAGACCAGGTCGACGCAACTATTTGTTAATTCAATGGTTAGCATGTTAATCCTGAGCAAACTTTACTTGTCAAAATTAATATCAAAGAGCATTTGTTGGGAGGCGTGTTGAAGCCCTTCAATACGCCCGGATTGAAGTGAGGGTCCCTGACGGTGGATTGCTGAGCTAGTCTCTCCAAGGTTTAACATTTTCAGTGGTCGTGTCCCGCTCCGAAGGGATGGTGGGCCCTGCACTGCAGTCGTGCCGGTCCAAAGGGGTGGTGGGCCTTGCTGAGTAAGGGTTTCCGTTAGCAAAAAAAAAAAACTTCCAAAAACATTAGTAAGCAAAATCGTTACACCTTAACAATCCTTTTGAGTTCAAAATGTTTTCAAGTGCTTACATGGATAAGATTTTGCTCCAAGTTCACTCAAAGCTTGTCTGGTTCAGTGAAGTGAAACACAATATTAATTGTCTCAAGCTTGTCTCATATCCATTATTCAACTAACACTTCTCAATCTAAAGGAAAAAAAAAAACAAGATAGTTTTTTAGATCAAGAATCTGTTTAATAGAGTCATGATCTAAATAGCAGAATTATTGAAAAGTATCAGCTGCTTGGTCTTTTCTTTTGCCTCCATTCAACCCATCATTTGTTCAATTCCGACTCTATATCCATATGTTCACCAACAACTCTCATATAAAATGCCAGAAACATTGTCATATGAACTAATGACTTAATTATTTTCTTATGTTCACCGCCTCCTGGACAGACTTGATGCAGATGGTTATTGGGCTAATTTGATCACAAACATTCATGAACATCAAGCATGAAGATGTATTAGTTTAATTTATCTAGCCTGCACGACATCTGATATAAAAGACAGGCCACATAAAATTCTTTCAAAGTTTTTTTGCAGTAAACCCAGGAGGGAATTGCAGCAAGTGAGATATAAGAATCACTAAGAAGTTGTCAAATATATCACATCTTAATTTTAGTTAAGAGCAAAACCATGTGAACCGTTCTGCTATATGTCTTTATGGGTCCCTAGCAATTTCAGTTGCCACTTTTACTCAATCCAGTTGAGTCTGTTGGCCACATAGTTTCTCATTTCCTATATATACGCACATGTTTTTCCAAAGTATAGCAAACCAGCTACAAAGTTCTTCACTTCTAAAAGCCTTGCATTACATATCTGATCTATCCAACATCTCTGAAGAAATCAAACATGGGTGTTAACTTTCCTAGGATTGTCAATGCTAAGCAAATTCTACGCCGGGTTCACTTGTCACAGGAAACTACTGATGTTCTTAAAGGCCGCTTAATTACAAGTTTTGATTTAAAGTGCTGTTAACTTAGGCTTTTGCATAGATATTTTGGTCTGATATTTTGCATTTTGTAATAAATAATTTTGTGTAAGAATGCTCCAGAAATCTATAGAAGTTAGAGTTTGTGATGGAGCTTAAAATTAGGCAAACAAACTTCCTGAATTTAAGGGAGTTAGTAACCTGCTCATGATAATGTATGGCTGTATAAATACATATGTGAAGGCAATGAAATTCAAGCCTTTTTCCAGCAACTAAAACTGATCTATCCTCTCTAAATTAAGTCCAAAAACCTCCAACAATTAGTATCAGAGCTGAGAAAGCTTTTTTCTCAGATCTTGTGGGACAGTGTGTGAGAGAAAACAAGCAAGAAAACCCACCATAAAACCTCAAACACCTAAAAACTTACAAAAAACTTAGTCATGGCAACCAATAGTAACATATCAGGCATTTCACCTCAAATTTTCACAGGTGAAAATTATCGCGTTTGGTCAGTCAAAATGCAAGCTTACCTCAAGGGTATGCTGCTATGGGAAGCTGTGGAAAATGTAATTTTTCTCAAGAAGATTATGGCACTTTAGTATAATTGCTGGAAATGTCTCCAATGCAATCCTTCGATGTTCTAAAAACCAATCTTGAACCAAGCTTCTTAAGTAATCTAGCAACGGAGTGATTGGCAAATCTCGTGGCACTACATTGACGGCATTTAATGATTCCACATGTGGTAAATTAAATAGTCTAACAATAACGTTTAATGTTGACAATCCTTTGTCAAAGCATTGAATTCATCACCATAGTATAGATAATGAGGAATTATCTTCATTAAATTCTGTTTGTCGTTGCAAACAAGTTGATAGACTTTTAAGTATTGTATTGACTCCATTTTTTTTAAGCATGCATGCATGAGGCTTAAAAGCCTTGCTTGTTGGCCG
Organism: Flueggea neowawraea; assembly: GCA_948243855.1. Lineage (NCBI taxonomy): Eukaryota > Viridiplantae > Streptophyta > Magnoliopsida > Malpighiales > Phyllanthaceae > Flueggea > Flueggea neowawraea. The sequence goes on along the minus strand of CAODLS011074107.1, from coordinate 7,196 downwards.
TCACTGAGCAGTTATTATTGTTTTAAAACATAATTATCTTCCCCACTTGCCTTCCAGTAGAAAGGAGACCTTAAAAATCATTTTCATTGATCCCATCTAAAAGTTGGATAAACAAATTGAGAAAGCAGGAGTTGCATTGGTGCTTTAAGCTTACGTTAGGTTGGGCACCATATTCCTCCGCTATGAATTGGACTACACAAATATGTTCATAAGAACTAAACATTTTTTTTTTGTGGAAGGAAGGCAAGATGCCTACTTACATGATGCAATTACGGGATATAGAGCCCCTTGCAAATTAGTTTGAACACTTCAACTAATTTGCTGTACAAAACACATAATCAACAAATCTGCTTTTTAATCTTTCACCAATTTCCTCTTAAAAAATCAAGTAGCCAGCGCTTTTGTAACACAGAAAGAACCTCCCAAATCCTGTCCTCATCAATTATCTTACTCATCAACTTAAATGTTCCGGAGTTGACGGAACACCTTGAGTTACCATCTGAGCAAACAAAACTTTACCGTCCTGCCTCTTATCTAGTGTGTCACATGCTTTCAACAGTGCATTATAGCATAGCACATCCGGCATAACCATATCTCGTAATATCTCCAAATACAACGCCTTAGCATGCTCCAACATAGTCAAACGGCATAGCCCCTGCATAATCGATCTATACAGAACGACATCTGGTGAAAGTCCTCTGTCCTTCATTCCATCGAAAACGTGCAATGCTTTTTCAACCACCCTGATGTCACAAAGCTCACAAACAATGTCCTGATAAAAAAGCGAGCAGCAACCTTTTTGTTCCCCATTTTTTTATTAGAACCCGAAAAAAAACAATGCCACCTTTTGAAGGATTTGAGATTGCAGCTCGTGCTAAAAAATTATAGTGTTCTTAAACTAAATTAAATGAAAATTTGCGCTCAAGCATCTTGACTTCTTATCACACATTTGAGAATGATCAAAGGGACATAAATTATTCACTATGGGTCTCTTACGTCTTTAGCAACAATAGCAAGAACACAATAATAAAATGAGATTTTTATTGAAAAATAAAGATTGAGTACAAAAGCTTGAGAGGAAAATATAGTAGGGAACAAAAGAGAACTAAATTTGAAGAACAAATGGAGAAAAAGATAAATTAATCTATAGGGTGTAATTGTTGTTGTGTTGTGTTGGAGAGGTCCTTTTGTTGTCCATTTTGTACCTATTTATACTATTTTTGATTGCTTGGCCACCAAGAGTTACGTTTGAACTCTTCTTCCAGGTTGTTTTTCTCTTCCTTTTTGGTTTCAGATTTGCAGTGATTTCAATTTCAGATTTGCATTGATTTCAATTGGTCCCTAAGACAATTAGTACAGATTTGTCACCCACTTAAAAACTTTTTTCTTGTACTTTCCATCTCGTGAGATTTTCTTTGGAGGACAAGCCCTCTAGTTTTGCTGTAACTTCCATAATTTGCTGTAATTTGTTTCCCCATTTGATCTTGATTTGTATTTCAACTTTGTTTCCTCCATGATTTGCTCCAATCTTTGCTTTTTGCATGATTTCATTCCCTTTTGCAATAATTACAAAATTATGGTGTAAATACTTTTTCTCCTGGTTTGCAGTATAGCACTCCAAACTAAATTAATCCAAAATTCATTGTCTGCTCTCGCCATTGTTCCACAAAGCACTCCAACAACAGTATTAGCCCACCAATATAATTTCCGTCCATCAAACAAAATACCATAGGTGAGAATACCTGGGTCACAACCAAAATCAAACATTTTACGCTTCAAAATAAAGGCATCATTAAATCTGTGCTCTCTGCAATATCCCTTCAACAAACAGTATGTGACTATGTTTGGCTCAAAAACTTCCCTAAAAATTCTTCCTAAAACCACTTCCCCGTGGGAGACACTAGGGCCACTACAAAACCAAAATAACAGAGTATTCCAGCCAAAGAAATCTAACCTGTGACGACCCTAAACAAAATGACGTCTATAGTAGGAAATGGGGTTATGATATTTTTTAGTCCTAGCTAGATGGGCGAAAATATCCTCGGGAGTTCGGGTATCGGAAGAAGGTTTGTCCAAAAATGAGCAAATGTGAGCTCTTGAAGCGAGCTTTTTTTTCAACATTGTGTAGGTGTAGGAAGAGCGACGAAGGAGGGAGGCCATTGTGAGTGAGTGATGATCGGAGAGAGGGAGAGAGAGCTCTTTCTTTTGCTGCAAACTAAGTCATGGCCGTCTTAAAGCACCGACTAGGGTGATTCAGATCACCTACTGGGCCATTGATTTCCTTTTACAATGAGAGCCATTGGATCTGTAAAATGCAAAAATGAAATAAACACATGCTATCACAGCTAGTCTCAAAATGATATTGGGCCATTGATTGGGACAATTACAGAATTATACTAAAAAGAATGCCATTTTTTAAAAATAACATGTCAAGCTTATAAATATTGAGAATATCATTTTATGTTTATCACATATCAAAAATGTCATTTTTTAAAAAGCTGTCGAGAAATTGTAGTATTTTCACGAGAAATTGTGGTATTTTTGCGAGAAATTGACCTTTTTCATGAGAAATTATTATTTTTTAAATATTCTTAATCCAGATTGTATTTGATTCACAACGGTTCACAATGATTTGCATTAGAGTATTCGTATTTCAAAAAAAAAAGTGTAACTAATTTTTTAATTATTTTTTAAAAATTTTAAACGAATTTTTTCTTGAAGAAATATTTTTCCCAGCGTTAATTTTGACATTAACAATAGTTCACAAAATAGTATATATTATATTGTACATTAATGTGAACCATTTTAAATGGTTCACAAATAGAGTACACAATTCATATTTTTTAATTCTAAATAATTTTTTTAATTTTGGACATTCACAATAGTTCATAAAATAATGTACATTCTAAATTTTGAAGTTCACAACAGAATATAATTTTTAAGTTTGCAATAGTTAACACAATTGAAAATTTTTAAAAAAGTATAAATCAGATATTTAACAAATTTTTCCTTGAGCATAATTTTTTAAGCAATTTTGAGGTTCACAATGGTTCACAACGGCGTACATTGTGAACCATTGTCAACCAAAAAATAATAATAGTTCACAAACTGATTTTGTAAAATCAATAAACTTTGAGGAAACCCTAGCCGTCGCAGGTTGCTTGGTCATCGCTCAACCAAGAGATCTAGCAAGAAGCGAGGCGAGAGAGACTGAAGAGACAAAGATTATCCAAATCTCGTTGGCGGACGACGAGGCTGAAAAGAGAAAGGGAGGCGAAGATCAAAACAGTGCAACGGAGATGAAGATCGAGACATGCGGAGAGTGAAAGAGCAACTTAGGAAGAAAGGCGAACAAATCATGACAGCAGCGGAGAACTCCAGATCTAAGACCGACGGTCACGGAAGAGGAAAGAGAGAGAGACGCCGACGGTCGTCGAAGAGAGAAAGAGAGATAGGGGGAGGCCGAGGGTCGTGATGAAAAAGAGGAAGATGGAGGGACGAAGGTGAAGCCAACAGGATTAGTGAAGGAGGAAGATGAGGGAAGAGAAAAGGACAAGAGTGGATGAGAGGAAGAGAGAGAAAGAATGAAGAGTGAGAAAAATTGAAGAGAGAGAAAACATTTTAAAAAAATTAAAATTTATATAAAAATGAATGTGGCATTTTTAAAACTTAGTTTTAAATATGTGACATTTTTAAAAAGCAAAAATAAAAAAGGACCTCTTGGGGTTGGTCTAGAGGGATGAGCAATGTCCCATGCCAATCAACTCGGGTTCGAGACACACATATCTCCCAACGGGTGTCGTGGTAAGTCTCTCTTGGCTTATTGAGCAAAGCAACATTCAACGGCGGTGAGTATTAACTTATATGGTCACGCCTAACAAGTGTGTTACCATCATTGGTTGCTCCAAACTCCCCTTTTTGTTGACAAAAAAACATTAAAAATGACACTTGTGTAGAATTGAAACATGTGCTGTTATTTTTAAAAATGATGGCCCCAAAAATGACAACATGTGTAATTAGCACATTTCCTTTTACAATGAGAGCCATTGGATATGTAAAATGCAAAAATGAGATTGAACACATGCTATTACAACTAAGTGTCAAAATAATATTGGGCTGTTGATTTGATTTTGTGAAATGTAACAACCATTGGATCTATAAAATAGTGGTTGACTACACTAGATTATTTTTAATATATAAAAATAGTAAAAAAATTAAATAATTAATTTTTTATGGAATATAATAAAAAAGACAATAATAGTTTATTCAAAACATCCATTTCTTGTCGATATGATACCTTTTTTTTATCAAAAATTACCATTTTATTTTTTCATATGTAAATTGAAGAGAAAATCAATAAATTTCAGGTTGTATAATTTCATGTAATATTACATTTATTTATACATCAATTATGATTTTAATAAAAAAATCTGTTATTTTGCGTATCTAATTTTAATTATAAGAAATTGACAAATCAAATAGACAACTTGTGTTCATCTTCATGAAACATAATCTAGAGTGACTGAATTTCAGATTAAATATTTCATGTTTTTAGGGTACTTATATGTAATTTACTTATTTGTTAATTTTCTTTTCTAAAGTAACACAACTTTGAAAGTAAATGGCATTTTTAAGACGAATAATGGCATATTTATAAAATGACAAGAAAAACTTCTATTTATAAGTTATTTTAATATTTTTGTAACTTTTGTTATTACTTTATGACATTTTATGTAATGTTATTTTTATATAAAAAATAACATAATTATGAGAATAAATAACAAATCAAATGCGAAAGGTGACATGCATATAAAAATCACAAATATGTAACTTAATTACAAGTTTTTACACTTTTTCAGTATTTATATGTAATTGACAAATTTATTACTTTTCTTTATTAAAGTAACATAATTTTAAAAACAAATGACATGTTTTGTACATAAAGTGACAGAAAAAATTTTCATTTTTAACTTCAACGTTTTTGTGACTTTTTAGTTGCTTTATGTCATTTTATACAATGTTACTTTTTCTATGAAAAGTGGCATAATTATGAGAATAAATCACAAATTACAAACAAAAAATGACATATATATAAAATTACAAATAATAAAAATATATACAACTTAATTACAAATTTTTGTATTTTTTATTAGTTGTATGTGTTTTACAAATTTGTTACTTTTCTTTATCAAAGTAACATAATTTGAAAAGGAAATTAATTTTTCAGTATAAAACTTGACATTTTTATAAATTGACAGAAAAAACTTTCATTTATAACTTAGTTCAATGTTTTTGTGACTTTGTAGTTATTTCTTGTCATTTTATAAAATGTTACTTATTGTAAAAAAAAGTAACATAATTGTGAGAATAAATGATAAATTATATATGATAAGTGACATATATATAAAATAACAAATAATGAAAATATATGTTATTTAATTACAAGTTTTTGTATTTTTTAATACTTATATGTGATTTATAAATTTTGTTACTTTTTCTTAATAAAGTAACATACCTTTAAAAATAAATGACATGTTCAAGATGATTAGTGACATGTTTATAATTAGTGACATGTTTATAAAGTGACAGAATTAACTTTCGTTTGTGAATTATTTCAATGTTTTTATAACTTTTAAGTTATTTTATGTAAATTTGTATCATGCTACTTTTTTTTTACAAGAAGTGACATAATTATGAGAACAAATGACACATTATATACAAAAAGTGACATGTCTATAAAATGACAAATAATAAAAATATATATTACTCAATTACAAGTTTTCGCGTTTTTATAATACTTATATGTGATTTAAGTCTTTCATTGCTTTTATTTGTTAAAGTAACATAATTTAAGAAGAAAATGGAAAAATTAAGATGAATAGTAACACATCCATAAAGTGACAAAAAGTACATATGTTTGTTATTTATTTTTATATTTTTGTAACTTTTTTGTTCGTGTGTGTTATTTCATATATTGTTTCATTTTATAGAAAAAATGAAATTATTGTGAGGTCGAATGACAAATTTTATATAAAAAGCGATATGAATATAAAATAACAAATAATGAAAATTTTTGTAATTTAATTATAAATTTTTAAGTTTTTATAATACTTATATGTGATTTAACAATTTGTTACTTTTGGGTACTAAAAATGACATAATTTTAGGATCGAATTATAATTTTAGTATAAAAAGTGACATGAGTATAAAATAACAAATAGTAAAAATATATGTAACTCAGATACAAATTTTTGTGTTTATAATGTTTATGTAATATCTAGTACTTTTTCAATTATGATCCCTATAGTTTTTTAATATGATATGGATGACTTTTAGGAATACCAATGGATGGTGAATGATGTAATCATGTTAGGTTGGATGTAGTTAAGTGTTAGAAATGATCCATAATGAGTTTGGTAACAAGAGAAGTTAAGAAAGGAGAAACAAGCCAGCTAACGCACGCAGATGCAAATGTAATGCACGTTATGACAGTCTAACGTACGTAAGCTTCAGGCTAACGTACGTTAGGCACTGTTTTTGCAGAATATGTGTTTTCAACAATTGACGTACGTGTGCTGGGTTTCCATGATGATTCACGTATGTGAGATGAATAGTAACGTACGTGAGGTTTGGCCTGGTGTGTCCAGAATTGATTTTGAGCCCTGATAACATACGTGAGATGTTTATACACGTACGCCAGGGTACCCTAACGTACATGAGACATATATTGACGTACGTGAGGTGTGTTTCAGACGCCTTTAAAGCGTCAAACAAACCCGATTTCCTCATTTTTTACACTCTCAACTCACTCAAAACTCTCTCAAATCGTCCGAGACATCAGGGCTTGATTCGTCCGTCATCCATAACCATTTTAAAAGGTAAGATTACAACTCTTTCTTGGATTTAACATCTCTTTCATGCATGAATCAATCAAATCCGTTTTGACCAAATGGGTCTAGGGTTCGGATTTTTGGATGATTCTGAGTTAATGGATGCTAAGGGTTGTTAGATTAGAGTTCATTGAGGTTAAAGGAAAATGTTTCAAGCCTTAAATCTATAGATTTGATGATTTATTGTGTTGGCTAGGGTTAGGTTCGGTTTTGATGATTTCTAGAGCGATTTGGAGTTTGTTTGATGGAATTGATGATTGATTAATGTTTATGAACATGTTTAGGAGCAATGTGGGTGATTGGAAA